>CAAKHD010011703.1:76469-122778 GCA_901007705.1 Fistularia tabacaria
AAAAAAAAGTAAACATTATTAAATAGAAGGTTAACTGGGCTGCCCATAAAAAAGAAAAAAAAAAAAAAAAAAAAAAAAAAAAAAAAAATCAAGATTTAAAAACGCATATTGCACTGAAATTTAGTCACGCGGAACAAGAAAGAAGAAAAAGTGAGAAAGAAGCAAAAATGGGATGGCTGTTGCGCTACGCCCACAGTGCTGAGCCATTAAGCTACACAAACACGCACCATTTTGAAATGATGATCAAGGTCGGTATCCTCAGGTGTAGAATAGTAAAGATATATCTGTGAGACTGGAGGAATAGTTTTTAAGTCAACTCTGCCATAGTGCAAACCCCTTGTTGCTTTCCATTTGGAAATGTAAAACACAGACATGTGCCACATATGATATCTTGGGGAGGCTTATATTTAGAAAGTACAGCTAATATTATGTGAGGTTCACAACTGTGGTTCTATACATATCTCAGTGTGATATTTAAGAATGAGTCAATGAGGAAGAGAAACAAGAAAAGTATAATCTTTATGATTTAAATTTGGGAAATTACCGATTTTGTGACTTATTGAAACAGTGAGAGGGGGTGAGGGCAGAGTGAAAAAAATCCAAACCATAGAGTTTAGTGAGCGGGAACAGGCAGTTTTGCCACGCCGGACATGTGCTGCCTACCACACAAGCACCAGGCACTCTATCATAAATCGAAGCTGCTCTGAGAGATAAAGTGAACGCGCAGGAAAATGTCTGCGTACTGGCAGGACACCTTGTTCAAACGCCTCATATCATCACATCAAGGATCACTTACGGTGCATGATTCAGTGACATCCAGCAGGACTGCAACTATCAGCTAACTCCTCCCTTCGGAGGATCTACATTGAAATGCATCATCCTGCAAATTTCAAAATTCAGTTTCTTGAAGCTGTCAAAAAGCAAACTGGTTGACGGACACAAACCGCTGTATCCAACAAAAAATAAGTGCTTTGGATCCCCATAGAAATTATTTTGTCAGACTGAAGTTGCTAAAAAACGCTTGAGGAAGAGGAAAATGGCTGTCCAGTTGTAATTAAAGTCACCGGAGATCATGATAAAAGCACTGAGGTACAAAGTGTGGGTTTTCCTTGGTAACAGGGAGTCTGATAGAGCCGTGTGTAAACAACAAGAAATCTGTGGGTGGGAATAAAGATAGGCTTAAATACCCATAAAAAGCCATTAATGGGATACCAGTGCCACAGCCGATCCACTGCAATCAGAATTCTGTCTTTTTTTTTCTCCGCTTGAGCCACTATCACAGACCTCTGTACGTGTACAATCACAGAATACACAGACAACATGGTTTATAAATGATTAAATAAACACAAATTTGTAGTAGAGATAATATTGGGACTTTTGTTGAAATTGCACATTCACACTGAACAATCAACTTTATGTGTGTTCCTGACCTTGATGTTAAAACGAGAAACACGCATTCTGAGCAACCTTAAGGCAGCAGCAGCGGCCACACTGAAAAAAGGCAGAGCATCCTGCCTGATATTTTCTCCCACTCCTCCACTCTTCAAGTGTTTTTCAGTTGGCTATGGCTGCATGCTACAAAAGCTTACAATGTTAGTTAGACATGTCTGCCCGACAAAATCAATGCGGCGGACACATTTCTGTGTCGGGGCTCCGGGAACATTCCATCTTCACCGATCTTGTCGGAACAAGGACAAAGTGAAATTCTTGCCTTGCAGGACTTTGCATACCGAGGTCGCCTTTGGCAATTTATGCACAAGTCATTTGATCACAAATCTAAACCTGCATCATCTGGATGAGCAGGGGATTACATCTGTGTGGGTATGTCAAACAGATTATTTCCCTCTTTAGCTGGCACTGCTGTTCCTACCCTGGAGGTTCCAGATACATCTGAGAACCAAATGCTATTGCTAAACACTTGGCCTATGGAGTCACTGAAACACAAAGAAGTCAAACCAGTGGGGGACAATGTTTGGATTTCAGAGGCTTTTCTGTTGGTCTTGTTTTGGTCTTGTTTTCTGGAGATTTTGGGTTCGTGCTGATGTGTATCACAGACGTAAAACAACATCAATGCAAGACAACGAACCCATTAAAAATGGTTGCTTTCAGAATGGGGTTGTGTTGAAGTAAGCTACAGTAACTCTGACACAGAGTCAAGAATTTTTAGCGCAATCATTCCTTTGGGGATGCACCTTGTGGTCTCCAAACTAGCCAGTGAGGCGGTGTACACAAAAGGACAGTAAAGTTTCCATTTAAATTTCACTGACTAGCGCAGGTATATGAAAATGCAACGTTACGGTTAAAACAGATTACAACACTTTACGACTTTGATTAAAGAGTACAGATATGTCAAAACAAATAAGCTGTTGTGTTGCCGAGCAACAGTAGATGGAAACATTTTGATCTTATGTCTGTTGAACAAAACAAGCGACAACCAGGACCAGTTTGTGTAAAGAATCTCTAAGGACACATTTACTAAAAAACTAATCGCAGATCATTACTACAACAAAAGCAGCCTCACTGAATGATTAGTCGGAACGGTGAAAAGATTTAACAACAGGCTTCCCCGATGTTTCCGTGGTGTGTCGCATCATGCAAGTAACTTCTCTGGGTTTTTGGAGAAGTTTTGCAGGAGACTCCTCTGGAAGCCCTGCTCTGGTATTTCAGGAACCAGGAACTCCAACAGAAGGTCAAATATGCAGAAAACCAGGTGTCTAAGAAAACACAAGACCCATAATTACCAATGTTAGAGATATTTGTAATTCATAGTCGATACCTACACAGTTGTACACAAAAGCATGTGAAGTGAATGGGACTGGATTAGTGGGTCATACAAACATGCATTAACTTGACTCGTACCTCTACCTGAACAATTCAAAACTTGGTCAATATCACTATCCATCATATCAATAAGATAGTACTTTATTGATCCCCAGGGGGGAAAATTCCTTAAATAGGAGAAATTCCTTAATAAATATCCAGCTGGATGGTAAACATGGATGAATGAGAGAGACAGTGCGAATATTTCCTCCCTTTAACAACAAATTATGAAGAAACTCCTGGATATCCAGCTATGGAGAGTTAATATGAGTTACTGTATTTTGTTATATTTTTTTTCCAAACAGTCCCAACAAATTTTAGTTTGGAGGTGAACAGTTCTGCTTGATTCAGATGGTGTACCTGTTGATGTTAGGTTCTTGAAAGGAGTCCAGGACAGTCTGCCAGCTTAGTTTGTACTTTTCTGATCCTAGTAGGTCGGAGACCAGATCTGGAAACACAAAGGTTTGTCATGATATTGACCGCACTGTGAAGGCAGTCGTTGTTTTATCTGTGCGTTGTGTCGGATTGACTGATTGAATGTGTCGGAAGAAGTAATGTTGCTGTATGTGTGAATGTCATGAAGCATTTTACGCAGCCAATCTGACATGCCCCCACCATCTAATTAAGATGTCTAATGTCTGACCAAACCATGTGAGGGCGAGGGCACATATTTAATTTCCAAAACACCCCATGGACACTGAGTGTGTCACGCTGATGATAGCCCTGTCAGTCATTCATTCTTCCAATTTTGAATGTATGGAATTTTGTGCATGTTTCAAGCACTTCTTGAACCCCACTACATATTTCAGCCAAAATTGGGTTGTTCAAAAACAGCAAAACCCATGCATGAAATAAAGACCAAGATTACTGCACTCAATTCTCCTCCAAGCACAAGTCAGTAAATGAACAACACGTGTTTTTTTTGTAATAAAGATTTAGTCACTTGAGCTTTTTTAATGCCTTGCACGGCAAAATTGTAATCCCAGACCTCAAAAGAGATCAACAATATTGACCAATAAAAGAATAAAAAAAAATAGGTCAGACTTGCAGGTGTGTAGGTGTTTGCTCTGCAGTAATGTTCTGAGGACTCGTAACTTTCATAGCATTGGCCTGTGTGCACGAAAAGCTCTCCATCCAATTGTTATGTTTACTTTTGATGTGACAGCTGTTTGCCTTTGAGATTAAACAGGTAGTTGTAGCGTATGTTTAGGGTGGTGCAGATACGCTGCTAATGTGTGTGAAAACAGTTTCTTTATCGGCGAGGCGTTTCAGGCTGCGTTAGTAAAACGTTTAGTGCGTGTCCGTGTAAGTGCGTGTGTTTCTTTGTGCACCTGGTAGAAGTTTCATCAGACAGTGTAATGCTTGATGCTTTGTGTGGTCCTTCTGGTGTTGGCTGCGTTCTATCTGGGGGGCAGTGGGCAGAGTTCCACCCGGCCACACAGCCTCCTGGATCACCTGCAGGTATCCAACCCAGTAACTGGTACACGTCAGGTTGGCAAATGTCACATCCAACCATCTGTGAATGAGAAATACATTTTGAAGTTGTTACAGAGTTTCGGCACAATAAAGAGAGGTTCCCATCCTTGTTACTCAGGTTTTCAAAATTTGGGATTTCTAGTTATCTCCGAGTGAACTTTTGTTATAACTCACTAAGAAAATTGGTTAACTTCTAAGGCAGATTAAAAACATTTCAGACCTCACACGTGAAATGACCAGCATTGAATGACCTTGAAAATGTGATAATTATTTTTTAATGTAACCTTTATAGCGCCATCTCTTAATTATATTGCGCCAGGGTCCCTTTGCGTTTCCATATAACTGCCAGATTTCAAGTCTTCAGAAAAATAAATTCAAGAGGCTGTATTGAGGTGAGGGGCACATTGACCCTTTCATTCTAGCTTGACCCCTCGCTGAAGATTTATCGTACGATGGTCTGAAACACACCCAGTCTCCAGCCAGACTGGATGCACGGGTTATTTAAAGAGCAAAGTAAAAGCTAAAAACAACACTTTGATGTAGCTCAAGCATCCAAGTATTGTGTAGGGTCAAGCTTGTAAAACGTAAAGGTCATTTAACACTATAAAAAAACAAAATTTTTAATACTGCACTTAACAGTAAGAAGTTTCCAAGGCAGACACCCTAAACATCTTCAGCATCATGCAGATGCTGTGTTGCAACGAAGTTCAAAACAAAATTCTGTCCTGAAAAAGGCCTGATTGATCATCCACTGGAGGAAAAGTTGTTGAACCAGACACCACTTATGAGTATATTCAAATGAAGAAAAGGCAGCGATGAATCGATTTTTGGGGGGGGGAGACAAAAACCCACTATCATAATGGAAAAGCCCGCCCAAAACCTGACCCTGTTCTTGCTCCATGCCTGGCCTGAAGATGGCCTCAGGCTCCAAGTCAGAGCCATAGATTAAGATGTAAATTGGTATGCATTTTGCAAAGAGTGGATTTCATACTTTCCACGTCAATGATGATATAATACACTGCATTTATGATAAAGTGCGTCGCCAAAGCATGGCTTGAGGCAGTGCTTTTGGTGTCGGGGCGTCAGCGTTGGGAAATGAAATGCTTAAAAACGTGTCTCAACAATCCAAAAAAACACACCCTGTGCTGTGGGAAGTATCTCAGACGTCTCCCTGGCCAACAATGTTTCAGCACCATGCTGCGGTAAACACAAATATTAAAGAATGAGAAATGATGATGATATGTAATACCTCCAAGGAAAAGCTACCTTTGACAAAAATTAGGTCATGCCTTGATAATAAGGCTCGATAAAGTATTAACAAATTAATTAATCAAGGTATTAACTGAAAAAAATAACAACTATGGATAAACAAACTCACAAACAAACAAATAAAAGCATTGGGTTTATTCCCACACTCAAGAGTTCAAAATTTACAAAAAGTGTATTGGGGTGTATGAATGAATTAATTGCAATGTATCTCTATACTCATGGTAAGATTAAGAAATGTAGGGTACCAGAGAACTCCTAACCATAATCCTGTTCTTGCACCTCAGAATTTACATGCTGGTTTCCTTTCACATCTAAGATGTCAGGCCAGCTCTAGAGTGGGAACATATTTTCAAAAAATTAAACTGGGTTTCTACCTATGATGAAATGGTAAACGAAGGCTGCAGTACTCAGATGCCTTTTCATATATAATTAACAAGAGGGGGAATTCTTGTTTCTTTGATTCTGCATGCAGCAAACTCATTTTTGGAAGCAAAAAAAAAGGAATAACAATGGAAATTCAGTAGTCGTGGATAGAGCTGTCAATGGGAAGGATCCGATAGCCACGACACTTCAGCTCAAACTTTTCCCCGGTAACAGAGTATTTTGGTCACGGCTAGTTAAAACTCAGCAGGTGGACAATAATGTTTGTCCCTTCACTGGCTAATACCGGCTAGACACAAGCTCAATAAATCACAATGAGTTACGGGCAAACCAAGGACTACACTGATGACTGGACCCAATGATAAACCGGTGAACTGCATCATTATTTGGACTACTTTACAGATTGTAAGAGGTTTCACAGTCACCTCTAATACAATGTAACTTTTAATATTAAAAATAATAACATCTCCTGACTGTCGCAAACAAATTTCAGAAAAGATTATTGATGCTCTAAAGAACCTTCTTTGCTTGCTGAAACTACCATTTCTAAAAGGTGATATTTACCATTTTGGATAAGAGAAAAGTTTTCAGCCATTTATTAATTTGGATTTTCCCCTGTACAATCCACATTTTTAGCTGACAAATGACATTCCACTTTTAACCTTTATTTTATACCTATATTTATTTGAGATTTTAACAATGATGCCCCAGACAGCCAGAGCCTATCCCAAATTCAGTTTTCATCTTAAGATGCACACGAGGGGATTGTGCAGTCCCTTGAATGTATATTTTTTGCATTTCGTAAATAACTGAGGGTGTAACTTCAATGAAAGGATCTCCTGAAGGTTTCTGATATCCAACTTTTCGCTGCTTTTGAAAAATCCTCGTTCTGATTATTTTAGTTCTATTTGTTTGACTAGAATATCAAAACTGCAAGCCAAAATTTGCAGGATAAATATCTGGAGCTGAGTAGAACAGGCCTGAATTGTTCGAAGATCTTCTTCTTTTCCTTTAGGCTTTTCCCTTCAGGGGTCGCCGCAGCGAATCAACCTTCTCCATCTAACTCTATTCTTTGTATCCTCATCTCTCACACCAACTACCTTCATATCTTCTCTCGCTATGACCATAAATTTTCTCTTCGGTCTTCCTCTAGCCCTCCTGCCTGGCAGCTCCAATTCCATCATCCGTTTACCAATATATTCTCTATCCCTCCTCTGTACATGACCGAACCATCTCAATCTGGCTTCTCTGACCTTCTCTCCAAAACATCTAACATGTGGAGTCCCTCTGATGGATTCATTTCTGATCCTATCCATCCTCGTCACTCCCAAAGAGAACCTCAACATCTTCATCTCTGCAACCTCCAGCTCTGCCTCTGTCATTCTCACTGTTTCTAGATCAAACAGCATCATTGGTCTCACCACTGTCTTGTACTGGATTGTTCGAACATAGTGTTCAAGAAAGCGCTAAATATGTGGAAATCAGTTTTTTCTGAAACACATGTGCATTATGCAATGAAAAAGGCTTTCAATGATTAGTTCTTGCATGAACTTAAAACCCACTAAAAGCCTGGTGTCGTAGACAAGTACATCTTTTATTTGATATCATCACCAAGTGTTTTAGCGGCAGGCAGGGTGTCATGACAACAAACCTCTCCAGCCCATATTAAACATGAAACAAGAAAACATATGAATACCACTAGATGGCATTTTAGATTAATGTTGATATTAGCATTTACATTCTGAAATCGATGGCGCTAAAACGATGACCCATAGCATGACAGTGGTCTCAACTGGGATCTGACTTTTCTGAATATAAGTTCATTAAAAATGTTCAGCTCTGAAAAAAAGAGCACATTTCCAAGATAATTACACGGCTGAATTATCAAAGACAAAAAAAAAAATGATAAAAGCAGTTTACATCCTAGCAGATAAGTTCATTTGCAGCTTTTGAGCAAAGTGGGTGGGGGAGAGAATCCCCTACAGACCAGGCAGTGAAGTCATGATGATTAACTTTGCACAAAACCAGGACCAAAGTATTCCAGGGTAAAAGGATATCCCTGTGTTTCTAAATATCAACCCGCCACAAAACCTCTTGAGACTTGGAGCTATGGTCGTATTGAAGGAGAGCGAGACTGAAAATGAAAAGCCTCGTCCACATTTCTTTTTTCCTGCTGAGTTAATATCACCAAACTAATTATGATAGTCATGTTGAAAGATGCCCTGTGGAGTTTTGAACAGCGGCACCATATTTCTTTCCATCAGGTTCCCAGTTTTTTGTTTATTTTTTTAGTTCTATGCCTCTTTCTATATTCTAAGAATGATGGCAAACGTGGCTGACCATAAAGGTACAAGTCTTTTGCCGTAGGGGACGATCTTATATGTTGGCCTTGCCATCAGCACACACGTAACGCATGGTTGTAACTGGCACACCACGAGCTGGATGAAAAACATGCATTTCAGTGGATAAATCCCAATAAATTAGGGGTGGCTTAATACCTCTCTTCAATACGTAATAAAGATTTTAATGTAGCAACACTGTCTGTGTGTAAGGGTGTCATTTTTATGAAATTTTACATTTTAGGTCTTCACTAAGTAATTCCAATTTAAAATGCTGATTGTAAGTAACACTACGTTGTAAGTCGAAACAATTCCAGTATTTACACAGTAATGTACAGAAGAAAACTTAATTCTCTGAATTGATTACAGTAAAGCAATCAAATAATAATGCCATTTCTAATTTAAAAAAAATCATTCCAACTACACCTTGCTATGATTTGCCATTTTAAATAAAAAAGTTGGTGCATTTTCAAAAAAAAAAAAAAAAAGACCTATCATCCCAATGATACATCTATTTAACATGTTCTAACTGATATCCATTTCATGCATAGTATTATTATTTCACTTGGATTCACTTCGCCTCCCCTTGAGCTCAGGAGCCAAACATCAAACCTGCGGTTTAAATGCTTGAATAAATACTGTCTTTATTCATAACATGTCACATTATTATAACAAAGTGCATATTAAACAGACTGGTTAGCATGCAACACATCCCTACCAGCCGCCATGCTGCAACAATATGCTTTTGAAGTATGTGTGGTCACAACTGTCGTCAGTCTTGCCATTAAAATGAGTTTTTAAACAAATACACAGACACATACACATGCACAGCAATGCACACATGCATGCACGCACACATGCATCAGTGGCTTTAAACACATTAGGGTTGACAAATGCCGAGTAATTCTATATGAGAGATTGTGGTCGAGTACAGTCTTAGCCTTTACAGCATTACTGCTACCATGAAAACCACAAGATTTGTTTTCCAGCTCAACTCTGTCAGATACTTTTCATCATGGAAAAATGAAGAGGGGCGCACCCAATAAATGTACAGCGTGTATAATGTGCAGAAGAGTACTGTGGTCATTTTAAATATATTACAAATTGCAGATCATCGAAAGAGAATTAACAAATTTCAACTCTATGCCTCTTTTCAAATTCTAGGAATTATGGTAAACATGGCTGACCATAAAAATACAAGTCTTTTGTAGTAGGGGAGGATTTTATATGTTGGCCTTGCCATCGCCACACAAGTAATATATGGTTGTAACTGGCACACCACGAGCTGAATGAAAAACTTGGTGCTAAGTCACAGCACCCAAAAGCAGTGCAGTATTCTATATGGCAGTGATGACTAAGACCCCTAAGTGTGGCCTGCAGAGAAAACGATATTTACACTGCAGTTGACATTCTATGGTCCTTGGAGGAAAATATATTGCCGTCAGCACTCTCAGGTTTCCAAAGACAGAGAATAAAGTTTGCACCCAAAATAAACTTAATGGAACCCTCCAGGACTGAGGTTTCTTTAAGAACATTTTTATTTTCAACAAATCATCACAACGGTGAAGATTGTAATAAAAATAAATGGTAATCAGTTGGACTGTTGACCTAATTATGCATGATATGTAGAGAATGGGTCATTTGTTGCTCCACTTTCAAGTCAAAGCAAAATTGTAATTGTGAAATTACTGTCGTTTTATAAACTGGAATGATATGTTACACTTGGCATTAGATGATCTAACTTTCTGGAAAAAGTCATCTAAGGCCCAAACCTTTGGGAAGTGCAGTGTCAACATTGGCTTTGTGGCGTTGTACAACTTATATCACCGTACAGACTATCATTGTTGTCTATGTCTCTAAACTAGTCCAATTAATCAATCAGTTGCACTGAAACTTCAAAAGGGCATGTTGTGATTCAGGTACATCCGCATTAAATACTAAAAATGAGTCACTCACTCTTATATTAAAACAAAATAAGATTAAAATGTTCCGAAGAGAGGTTAGAATTTCAGCTGGCGATTAAAGGATATGTACTGCATCACTTCCCGTTCTTGTATGTCAGTGACTTGTGTCTCTGTAGCCTGTTGGTAAATCAGACAGTAATTTTGGAAACATAATGTATTGTCACTGGCAAAGGACTATAAGGATATTTGTTTTATTGCTGTATTGGTTGAGCTGGTGTTTGACATATGAGGGCGTTCAGACAAGGATTTATTGGGTAAAATATCCAGGTAACTATTCTGTTATTTTTTGCCATAGAACGCTGATGCAAGTAGCCTTTTAGAGAAGCTTCTGCTAAATGAAATGTTTGAAAGGGTTGTGTGATGCAACGGTCCTGTTGAGCGAGCTGGCGGGTTTATATGTTGTCCTGAATTGTGAGGTACATGTCCTCACAACATTTTTTTTGCTCTCAAAAACAGAAAATGGACAGGACTAGATTAAACAGCACATTCTCTCCAAAATCCCACACAGAGTTGGAGACAGATAAGTAGTTTACTGTGCCTCCACAATATTATGCAGACCGCAGACGCACAATGACGGACAGAGGATAAAACCACACACAATGCAGGGTGTGTGTGTGTGTGTGTGTGTGTGTGTTTGTGTGTGTGTGTGTGCGTGCGTGCACATGTGCGCATGTGTGTGTGACTGAGAGAGAGAGAGAGAGAGAGAGAGAGAAAGCAAGAAGAAGAAAACAAAAGACAGACAGGTAGACAGGTAAAGAGAAAGATGGGATGCTTATCAATGTCCATTTTTTGTTCAGTTCTACTGAAACAAAGACTTGCGTTCTTTTCTCCAAATGGAAGTAGGTCTGTAGGTTGATGGTAAAGTAAAATCATCGAGCTTGGAATGTTTCATTTTACTTTGGGTTTTAGAACGCCAGCAGCAAATCTTGCCCATCTACGGTTAACCAAGTGCACCCCCCCATTGGATTTGTGCTGGCGCTGGTTCTGAACACAAGAAGATCCAAATACGCATTAAACATCAAGCTGAGCAAGCAAACAACTATGGTAGTGTTGGAGACCAGAGGGATTTAATTTAGTTGCCATTCATGGTAAACGCAGACGAGTATAACTTGGTCCCATTTGAGCTAAACTAAGCCTGCAGCAAGTTTTTGACAGACAACATGTCATTGCCGAAGTATGTCTCTGGAGACGCGAGAACGAACCATTATTTTGGAGGCACATCTCAGGCCCGAGGCTCAGGTGAGTGGTGAAAACAGACACCGGAGATGTGAAGAGGCCAAAGGGTGACAGCATGACTTCATCTCGCTATTGCATTTATCCAAAACAGTGGTTATCATTTACTGAGATCACTGTACAAACATCTTGGTGGTGTTTCAGCATACTGCACTTGTCCATCTAACTTTATCATGAGACAGGCTTTATCTCATTATCTTTCATGTTCCTCCAACCAAACAATGATTGACAGATACATGGGCTTCTAAGCGCTGAGTGGTGGCACACTGCAGCTGGCAGGACAATTGTCTTTCACAACTTTCGCGACAACTGACCTTGGTGTCCGACCTGCAATGTTCCCTTGGGATTATTACATAGGTCTGTTGGAATATGAAAGTAAATGCCAACTACTGTAAGCCTGTACCAAGAGAGCATATTTATAGTGCGGACATGTTCGTACATCTAAAAATGGACTAATACCTCAAGCAAACGTGATAATGACATGACACAAGGCAATCTTCCAGCTAACATGCTGGGTTATACATAAATATCTCAGACGGCCTCATCCCACTATAAGAAGTGTGTCTGGGTTTGTCTACGGAACAGCCTGTCCAGGGATGTATGACCTCCTGCAGATTGCCAACCCTGTTATGCAACAAGCTCCCTTTCACCAACTTTCTTCTTCTCTCAATACCAGATCAGTCATGTACAGCCCTCTGACCACCAACACACTGCCCAAGAGTAAATTCTTGCTGACATAAACAAAGGGCGCTTCCTAGAGAGGTCTTCTCTTTATGGGTCATGGGAGACCTCATGCAGGACCCATATGTCTAAGCAAAGCAGCTAAAGAAGAAAAACAGCAGAGGACTATGATATCATCTCCTCACTGTGAAAACAACTAGAGCTGTCAAAAAAAAAGACCCCAGCCATATCTGTTTTGGGTTGTGTATTTGCCACATCACTGTCAAAATAAATCATCTCATTCTGACACTTTACCAAAGCATGTGGTTTAACTTTTTTTAAGATGTGATAAAATGCAGACATTGTAATAACACCTAAAGTGTCAAATGAAACGCTGATTCCAAAAATATAAATTCCAAGAACAACTCCTATTGAACTTCTAACTGGAGGACAAAATCTGTGTGAAATGGAAAACAGATTTGTCATTAGAAATAGACCTAATTGGCAACCATCTGGATCCTGCCAATATCTCAAAACCAATATCTGGTCATACAAATTTATACTTGTGGTAATTCACTGGAACATCTTTTTAAAATTCTGGGAAATATGATGACAAGCCTGCAGCAGACTACCAAAAAATCAACCTGTTCTATATTTAATAGCAATGCCTCAAATGGACATTCTCAACTCTTGACAGCAACACAGGGAGGATTGTGCTTGAACTCTAATGCTGCTGATGCAAGCAAGTTAGTTTGGCTGTTAATATCTAACTAAATTCCTCAGACTTTCGAAGAATATTTTCTTCTATAAGAATGGGACTCCAGGAGACAGGATACCTTTATCATTTTAGCTGCTATTTTGCATCTTGCCTTTACTAACTTAACTAACTCCAATACTGATTGCAGGTGAATGTCCTTGCTTTCGATTCAATGTGATTCCTGATTGGTGTGTTTACTTTTTGCTGCTAATTCTGTGAAAGGGCAGTCTCTAGTTCTTTTGGACTTAATTTTTGCCGGTTCATTGACTATTCACAGACTATTGTTTTCTAGTGTATAATGTGAATTTCTTACTTGCCTCTTTAAGCAAGATAACGCACCCTGCCACAGAGCAAAAATGGTTTACTCACGGTGTGAGGGATTCAACAGCAAATCCTAGGTGCTAACTTGACCTCTAATATCAACATTTTCTATATAATTAGGCATCTTTGGGATGTGCTAGATAAACAACTCCAATCCACGGAGGTCCAACCCAACAACCGAAAGGTTTCAAAGGATCTGCTGCAAACTTCTTGATGCCAGATACAACAGCACACCTTCAGAGAGGCAATTGTAGTCCACCCCATGGCAGGTCAGCCATGTATACACCCTCTTGCCAAACTTTTAGTGTTTGGTTAACTCGAGCCATAAATATAAAAGGCTAAATTTGCTTTCGATACAGACAGATTGCACGTCTTTACAAGAACCCCTGGCACATCATCATCTCAGACTTTGAAAAGTCTAACCTTATGCTGATCTTTTGTTTCAGTCTCTCATATGAATTCTATCCGTGACCATTTCTTCAGAATTGCCCCTACGTGACACTGCAACAAAATAACCATGTTAATTTTCAAACCTGGGGTTAAGCATGCTACAAGTCTCTGCTGCAACTCAGCTGTGGAACATTTGCAAGAAAACATACACAAGACCGAGCTGCGACTCTTTCCAAATGTCCCAACGTTATCACTGACTGAATATCTCTGAAGCAAGAGACTGATTTCAGTGTAGCCACAAAATCCTGTTGTAGCTCTCCACTACCGAAACCCAAGGAGGAGACTGGATAGCGGAGGAAGGTCCCTAAGTATTAATTAACAGTGTCGCAGAGGAAGAGAGCTTAAAGAGCACAAGATAAAAACTGAAGCAGTGACAGCGTTCCCTTTGACAGCTGTTGACAAGCTGTAAATCCTCGGTACCAGCAGCCATCCTCATATCCAGCATCAATCTGTCATCAAGGACTCGTATTGTCATTTGAATTGTTTATGGAGGTATTAATATGCCGTGTTATGGAGTAAAAATAAAGAATCATGTCACTGGGTGGCAGGTGCTGCAATGGCTTACAACGTGGTTGGAGTGAGGGGGAATATTCTTTACATCAATGTAGATGCAATCTAGATCAACATTACCCCACAATCAATCCAGCAAAATTATACATAGGAGTGCATGTTTAGCATCAGTTCAGCTGAGCAGGTGCACTCAGACAGAAAACCTTGCTATTTCTTTAATAGGCATCGTGGACCAATGATGAGGTAAACTTGGAAGCAGACATGATTTGTCATCTGGATTTGCAAGAAAAATGTTCCACATGTACAGCAAGTCCAATAGCAAATACTTTGCCCCGGCAAATCTGAAACACATGATGTAATTAGATTAATGACATGCATAATCATCACCACTGACACCACATGACTTTTGCAAACGTTGTCCAATGCACGTAAGCAACCATCGGGAGTCTCAAAGGGCACATTTAATTCTGCTGCAAACACACGCATTCATGGAAGTGTCCTGGTTTACTCCCCATTACGTCACTGTTTTGAATGTCTCTGGTTTGCACCTTTTTGAACCTGATCAGGGCTTTTACACACGCAGAGACAATTATGTTTCAAAACAAAGTCAACCGAACATAACATTGTGTGTGATGATTAAACAGAGTGGCTCAACCCTGGTAGCTTACTTGGTGCTTCTACAGTTCTTCCAGACTCGGTAACAATCTGGCTCAAGCTGGATGTTCCTTTTAGACTGTGAAAAAGAGACCTTACTTATATTAAGCTGTCCCATTTTCTAGGCTGTGAAAATCTGACATTACCAAACTCGAGGCTGACATACTATTTCAAGAGAGGCTGTTTTAAACTGAAATTAAATGCACAAACGGGTTTCATTTCAAACATTATAAACGTTAGTTGACTTCTTGCAATTTTATATGTACAAATTGCAGTCATTAGTTGGCCTGGATTGGGTTTCTGCTATATGCAACTTCTCACTGAAGGCAGACTATGATTATACTAGGGTTTCTTACATTAATGCAAAACCTTTAGAAAAATTTTAATTTATTTTAACAACTGAATAACTTACACACTGAGGGTGCAAATTTTATGTCTACGTGAAATGTTATATAACAAGGGAAGGGCGACCTTTGCTTCATTGACTACTTGCAGAGATACAGAATGGCTAAATTGAAAAAGAAAAATCACTATATTTCAGGAACTTTACATAACTAGGGGAGTGGGACAGACGATAATAGTGGTCCTCTTGGAGCTGTAAGTCTCTGGTTCGATTATCGAAGTCTATCTGTCATGAAGTCCTGCTGGCCAAGACACTGAACTTCGAACTGCTCCCCAGGTACCGCCCACTGCTGATGGTTCATCCATGATGGGTGAAATGCAGGAAGAAATTTCCCACATAAGAAATGAGAGCTGTCGCCATCATCTCTAAATTCCTTCCAGAGGTTGGCTAAACCTTTTTCTGCATCCCTAAGTTATATTGGTGGTGTCAACATCTTTTATTAGCACTCAGTCGTGGCACGTATCCCGTGTCTTGCATCGGAGCAGTTTGTGTCCTTCACCTATTAACGATCATTTTCCTCAAATGCAGAGTATTTCTTAACAGCATTCCTATTGTGTGCTTTGTAAACCAAAACGGGCCACAGGTTCCCTGCACATCCATGTCTTACCAAGCAGACTCTCGTGTGAATGCCACAAGAATGCTGAAAGATGAATGCCACAAGAAAAAAAAACTGAATAAATACGTATCAAAACTAATCAACACAAACTTGACTGTACAACCAAAGTCTGTAAAAGTTCACCAAAATGTACAAACCATTGTTGCGACTGATCGGTCACAATGACCTGACAGACTGAACACGTTTTGAATTCAAACTTAAGAGTACATCCACATCCTAATGTTGGGAGTTAAGCCACAGGTGAGACTTCCAGGATCATCATTCAAGACAGTGCGGAAAGCGGCAGGCTTCATGGGGGCCATTCACATTGGTAACCGTCTGTGCACTGTGAACAAAGTTCACTTGATGACACCCAAGCCAGTCTGCTGTATTTTAACCTAAAAGATTATAAAGCCTTATGACATCTCTTGTCCCGCTCAGATAACCGGTAGCTAATATATATTTTTAGAGAGCGGTTGTGAAACCACTGACCAAAACTATGTTTGAAGTGTCAGAGTATCCTATCTACCCTATGGAAACCTGCCACCCACTTACAAGACAAGTATTTCAGACAGCTCTGTTACACCATAAGTATACCATTTTACTATGGCTAATGAGTTGGTAAGTGACTACAAATAGCCTAAGAAATGCCAATAAGTAAGTAGATTTGCAGTCTCGTACTTTCATCACAAAAAGACTCAAAAAAAGACTGAAAGTCTTGTGACTGTGTAGTCAAAGAAGCTTTCATTCAACCATTTTTATCAACATGCAGAGTTTCCCATATTGACCGTGGCACCACCAAAAATGTGGTCCATAATAAGAAAAGAATTTGTACAAGCTTTTGGTTTGGAAATTTTAAAACATAGTTTGATAATGGGATTTCACAAATGAAAAAAATAAAATAAAATACAATAAATGCTATGCAGATGTAATATTTCTTATACTATAATCTGTAATCTTGGAGACTTTATACAGAATGTTTGGAACATTCAATTCAAATTAAGATGAAAACTAAACTTTCATGGCATTGTTCATTTGATGAAAGTCATTTGCATTTTACCTTTTGTGGCATTTGAAATTTTGCAATGCTTTGATGAAAACAGGGAAACATCCACTGCTTAACAGGTTATTTTTAGTTCAGCATTCCACCAACAAACAGAGGTCACGTGTTCACGTGTGATCACGAGAGTCGACCACCCCCTCTTATGGCATGAAGACATGAAACTCCCCACAGTCACTGATAAATGACGAAGCCTCTGGGATGAGAGGTGAAACCCCTCATCCGGGACTGCCTCGTGACACAAAGATTCCCGCTGTGCATTTCCACTCTCTAATTTCCACACCAATTCCTCATCTGGTTTTTGAGTTTTTGTTCTGCATGTCAATGATTTTTGTTGATGTGACTTTCCTCAGTATTAATTCCCTTTAACTGTTGGTTCACGTTCAGCCCCTGTTGTGAGTGGAATGTTAAGCATTTCATATTGAACTTTAAGTCACACCACCAGATAGTGTTTCAGAAAATCAACCTTTTTAAGGAGTGTATGTGTGTTTGTAAAACCTGTTGTTGTGTTAAATTCTGTTATGTTCTTCAAGCATTTTATTATGTCATCCCACCAGTGAATGGAGCATGTCACCTGTTTATCAGGGTCCCGAACAGGAGCCTGATGGTCCTCTGGATGTTTTCAGTGCACAACCAGCTCCATTGCTCCCTCATCATCAGACAAAGGATGTTCATTGCAACTTCAGCCAGTGCTGTCTCATCTACCCGTGACATGCAGGAAAAAAAAAAAAAACATAACTCATCATGATATACTAAATATGTAAAATAAGTGTTGCCAAACGCAAGAGCGCTTCAAAAGTCTTTGAAGAACGTGCACATTATCACCTCTTCATATATTGGGCAACAGCGCCCTCTAGTGGAAAGACCATCATTGCAGCGTTGGTTTTGACTCGGCATGAGAATTTGGGTAGCATTTCTTCCAGTATGGCTAAATTTCTTTCAAACAAAATGAAGTTTTGGCACTGTCATTAACATTTTCCTGTTTCTCAAACCCTGTTCTTACCATGCTCCTCACTATGCTTTACACTGGAAGTGTCATCCAGATTCCCTCTGGACTCTCTTATGGTACTTTCTCCGCTCTTTAATGAGCATGTGGCTGCTAGGTTCTCTTGTTTAGACATAAAAACCTGCAAGTCTTCCAGTGACATCCCGTTGAACACCTGTGAGAGCAGAGCCAAGGCAAAACATGATTAGCTATCTGAGCAAGGCAGCTGATTAATCAAAAATAAAAGGGGGATGAAGCTTCATTCCAAATAACACGTCAGTAATAAATATCAATTTAATCACTTACTGTTCCAGTTTGCTCACAGCTGAATAAAACAGGTGTTTTCATTTCAGAACCATTCATAAAGGGGACACTTTTACTTGAACATTTAAGACGGGACCTGTGTACAAGCACAAGCAAAGTCAGATGCACATTTGACTTAAATATATAAATCTTGTGGCAAGCCAGTGGGTTGAAAATCAAGCAGGCTCTGGATTTTTGTTACTAAGTCAATCTAACCCTACACATAAGGACATACAAAACATAACATTCTCCTAATCGTTGCAGTAGTGCCAACAATCAGTGCAACTACCCCACTGTCTTGCTACATAGTGTATAAATAAATACATATGTAAACACACACTACATTGTGTGTTAATCATTGTGTAATAACCACAACACTGGATCTACATATCAAATGTTGTGCGTATTTGCTACATTAAACTGCATAAAGGGATAACGTGATCATGCACAAACTGGGCATGGCCCAGCATAGCTTGATTGTACACAAAACTAAATAATAATCTTTAATTGTTGAATTTTTGTATTTAATTGATATTTGTTTTTTTAATATTTACAGTGTTTCTTTAAGTAACTCCAAGCCTTTCCAAGCACCAAGTGTAGTAACTACAATTGAAAAATTTTTAGGTCACAGTATATTCTCACTGCTTTCTTTGGAATTTTTTCCTTTTTAACACCCTTCTTTGATTCAGGTGAAAAGTAAAGCTCTGCAAGATTTATACACTTAGTCGTCAATCGAAATGTGACCTTTAATGCGCTTTTCAAGAGACATGCAAAGACTGCTTGGATACAGAATAATTAATGACAGAAGGATCTATAACTTATGACACACGCTACCATAATGACTTGATCTTTCTACCTGTCGAAACTTCATCTATTTCCTTGCTTTACTATGAGTTTATGTCTCAATCATAATAGCTTAATACTTTAGCTTGAAATTCTGTGGTCATACTTGCTCTTCTTTTCAGACGGTATTTTCCCTCCTTCAATTTCTGATTCAGTGTCATCTGTGGGACTTTGAGGTTCTGAACGAGGAAACGCTGTCTTCAGGGTATCCACAATGGCATTCACCACAATCTATGCAGCATACACATTTACAGATTTCACATTCACAAAAACAGTTTAGGAACATTTTCATACACATACAAATGAGCATCAATGAATAAACAGAGGCAATATGTTATTCATATCCTGGTTTTCATATACTGAGTGATAAAGTCATTCATTCACCACAGTAAAAAATAAACTGAGGTTCTAACCTTGTCAATGCGTGACACAATAAATGGTTTCTTGACAAAGGCAATCCGGGCATCTGTATTTAGAGCCAGAAACTCCTGCATTTGTTCACTGTTGGCTATTTCAGGAATTACACACAAATGCTGGATGAAAAGAAGGAAAACCTTAATATTATTCAATAAAAAAAAAAAAATTGGGGTTATATCAGTAGCACATAATGATACCTTGGCAACAGTATATTAATGTGATCAAATATAAGTCTACTAACTTTCAGAAAGGTCTCCAGCAGACCTTTCCTGGCCTCTATCCTGTCACTATCCATGTTCCCAAATGGCATATCTGGAAATATTTTCTTTGGACCTTTGACCGCTTGAGGAAAAAAAAAAACAGAAAAATAAACATCTTAAATGTAACAGGGATTTGTTAGTGATGTTCAAAATGTCAAACTAAAAGCAACTGATCAACTAACTGATTTAGGGAAACTAAAACACTCTCCCACCTACCTTTGATGAGTTTCTTTAGCTCTGGTTTGTCCTCAAGACGTGTTTGTAGGTTGAGAAACTCACTGTATCGTCTATTGACCATATGATAAGCCACCGGCTGCAGGGGTGAAGGGCTCTCACAACCTGTCTGTAAGGCTTCAGCATCCTCAGATCCCGACTGAATACTGCTGCTATTCCCACAAACCGCTGCCGTCTCATACTGCCAAAAGACATCGGAGCAAAGTATAAGACCTTTCCAGCCATAATGTCATGTTGTCGCCATTTGCGACCTCACAAAGAAAAACAATTGTATTTCAGTTAGCACAAGTCAACACTGATACATCAATGTGGAAGTTTATACTCTTGACACAAACTGATAATTGGCTAGGATGCTGGGTTTTAAAGTTTATGTTACTTTAAAGTTTTTAACTTATAAATGCTTTGAATAGTTCTGAACAGTGAACAAGTGGTACTGGATTGTTCGTGATCCTGCTTATGATTTGAAAAGGTAGTGATTAGAATCAGTTTTCTCTTGAAAAAAAGGATTATAATTGACAATTCATTGTGCATGCTCACTGTAAATTAGGTCCTGGACAGATGCATAGCCCCAGTTATTTAAGAATTACTTGAAATGCTCTTTTTCTCACATAAAATGCTCTTAATATTTTTGTAGCCTTAAATATTAATTTTCTAAATCTCTCACTGACCACTAAGACCTCTGAGAGATTAGTCTATAATCTGCATCCAACAAAGCAAAATTACATAAACTTTGCAAGTCAGTGTTGAAAATATCAAGCTTTATTAATTTGACTCAAATCATACCTACTTCTCTTCCGATTTGATTATATATTACTCTCTTGACTGCATCTAGTTTTATTATAATCTATTGTCCTTGTATCCACTGTTGGACTTTTGACTGTTTTTTCTAATGCCATATACTGATGCAATTTCAGCTGCCTTTTATCTTTAGAAAAGTTTTAAGGAAATAGTAATTTTTTCTATGCAAATGTAATCATGCAAAATAGTCCGTGTTCAAAATAAAGCAAGTGAACAGCTGATTAGGTCTTTACTTTGATGGTATAGAGTGTGTAGGGATGTGAGCCCGTGCCGCGGTGTTCCTTAGCTGTGATGGTGCCGGTTATTCGAAGGTTCTGGATTCTGACCGGTCCGTCGGGGCTGCTGAGGGGTTCGAAGCTGAATGGCGGCATAGGTGAGGAGCCCTGCAATGGACTGACAACTGCCAGCTCATTGGCGTTCCCGGACCCTGGTGTTTGTACAACCAGAAGAGACTCTCTGGCTGGGTTTGTTGCTGGGGAGCTAACTTCAACTTCCAAGTTCTGGAGGCTGCTGATAGGAGTCCCCATTGTTGTGCTTTCAAAAGACGGGCCACAGCCATTTGAGCTGTTCATTAGATCTGACCTAACCAGATCTTGAGGACAGGAGCCATTCAGAGTATTTGGAACATCCTCCAAGTCATCCCCATTGTTGCTTTCCACAGATGTGTGTTCTTTCTGACTATCATAAAAGCCTTCCTCTTGATCTATCATAACCAAGGAATCGATGTAACTCTGTTTGTAGTCACCTAATGGTGAATCTAGGTCTGAGTCATTTTCCTGGTAAAACGGGTTCGACTTTCTGCCCCTAATGAAATTACTCAAGAAGGACTGAGTGGTATTTTCCTCTGTGATATTCTGTTTGAAGTCTACCTCATCTGAGTCAGTCCCATCATTGACAGGGATTTCAGACATGACCTGTTCCCCGCCGTCTACTTTTTCAGTTTGGGCTTTCGGTAAAAAGACTTCAATTTCGTTCTGAGGCACTGATGTCTCTTGTGGTAAAGGTGGCTGTGAGTCAGCTGGAAGTGGTGAAAATGAGGAGCTCGATAAATCTGTTACAGTTGTCTCCTCCACTTTCTCAGTCCCATCGAATATATCAATTAAGAAAAGGTTTAACCAGTCAGGGTCAGACAGCTTGGCAATAAGTGGGAGGAAGACATTGCAGGTGATGAGTTCGCCAACTACCCAGCGTCCCGTACGAGTTTCCAAGTGAGGTGATGGCACTAAAACATGCAGCAGGATGTCCACAAGGGTTCTGATATAGTTGAGTTGTACTTCATCACTGTCCATGGCAGGATGAGGTGTGGTAACTTTGGAATATACCACCCATAGCTGTTCAGTCTCAATGTTTCCCTTTGTATTAAGTGTCAACAGCTGCTCAGACATCATTTCCTTGGCTCTAAGGTAGTCCTGGAGATGGCAGCCGAATAGGTTAAGTATGCCCTGGGTCAGCTCCTGCGGAGATTAAAAAAAAAACCAAAATGCTTTTTCCCAAGTTTTAGCATTATACCACTACTACTTACTTACTTTATATTTTATTGATCCCCATAGGGGAAATTCAGGTGTTGCAGCAGCAACATTAGAGAGAGAAAAAAAAAAAGAAACAGGAAAGATAAATACACACATATGACAGTGCAAACACAAATGCATATAAGTCTCCATACATTCCACACACACGTATACATACATTTTTACACACATACCCATACCTAAATAAATATATATATATATATACACATATATATATATATATATATATATATACACACACACACACATATACACAATATACACATATACATACACATTTACACATAGATAGCACACATGAGCAGAAATAAATAGATTGAATGAACTAAAGTGACCCGTGGTAGTTATGGGCACCACACGTGTCAGTGGGTGACGGAGTACTGATATAATGTAGATAGTCTCAAATTCACCCAACCTAGACAATGTCAACTTGACTAGTTTCAAGTCAAGAAATGCAGGTCAAAACACTTAGGGAACATGCATTAATGTTAAGAAAATGCTACTTCTCAGAAAAGCCATTATCAAGATTGACTGAACATTTTACGTGCCTGTAATTGATTATTTTGGTTTAAGTATATAGTTATTTTTCACATAAAAAAATCTGAGTGAAACTAATGGATATTAAACACAATGAAATACTGTATCTGGGAGGATTCTTAATAATAGGTGTAACTGATTTCATTGATTTGTTACCTGAAATCTTAATAATTGTCATTCAGGGCTTGACTAACACATTATTACCCCCAAGAAAGTTAAGTGATGAACGTAAGTCAATGCTTTTTTATGATACTTAATATACCAGGCCACTTTTGACTAACTGCTCTAAGAAGGTAATTTGGATGCATTCAGAATGCTCAATGTTTCTCCCCAATGTACTGTATACTCAGTATGCAAATAATTGTACCTTTCTGTCCACCTGTTTTACACGCTTTTTCAGCTCCATTCCCATAGAGATCATGGCCTCTTGAACCTCCATTTCAAAATTGCTTTCAGATGATATGGTGCAGTACCAGGAGGAGACGAAGTCCCTGATGATTTTCTTGACTGTGTTGCGGATTTCATTGTCCAGCAGCTGCTCATCCTCCACGGTATTTGGTATCTGATACAAAATAATTATAAAATAACACATCCAAGTATTTCAAAACATATCTGTGTTCAACACAAACCGGACGAAAGATGAGACAGCTCCGGAGCTCAGTTGTGTGTACCTGCTCCATTGTGATAAACCTCTCAAGGTGGATCACACTTTTGGATTCCAGGATGGCCTGAGAGCCCAACCATCCACCCAATACCACCAGCAGGCTGGTGAACACACACAACAGCCAGATGTTCACAAGCAGGTGGAAGAGCACAAGCCATGCCAGCACCACACTAAAACCCAGCAAAGTTCTCTGTCCCAGGACCTCAGCCATGACATTCTAGAGAGAGTTGATGCCAGGAGGATGCGTGCAGCTCATCACATCCTAAAACGCACATCCGGTTAAAACAACAGATTAGCGACATGGATTAGCATGGCATAGATATATGATTGAGCTAAATATGAATTCACATATAAATGCTTTGGTCCTCAAACAGCTTAAAATAACCCAATAAAACAATTTTAAAAAGACTTCACGAAACCTACAGTTGTTCCGGTCCTACAAGCCACTAAATCCTACTTTTATTTCATTTCGCTTCAGTTAACCGACAAGTGAACACCGACTCAAGATGAGGGTTAATTTAAGCTAAGTTAAGCTAAATTTGATGGTTCGACGTGCACTGACTGCATCGGCTAACGTTTTGAGACTGTTCATCGTCACCCGTCTGTATTTGTAATACCGTTCGCCTTATCGCGAGCAGAAAAATGACAATTTCTCTCTCTTCGCCCGGTGTCACGGCGGGAGCGGTAGCGTGGTTTGAAAACCTTTTCCTGCTGCCTCCTTGTCAAAACGGTAACAATTTCGGCATAAATCACATTTGAAAAGCGGCTCCTATTTTTTGTTCATGATTTCTGCTTCAAACACTCGTCTCCACCCTCCACGGTTAACGTTAGCATGGTTTGGACGGGAGTAATGGCGTGCGGGAAGGATAAATAGCGAAATATGAGTGACAATATGGCTTCTCGGTGTGTAACATACATGCCGAAAGGACACAATTAGTTTATTAAAATCTCCTAAATATATTATAAAGCCGCCCGTGACACGATGCGCTATCAATACCCGCTGCGACTAAAACTGTCTATTTTTTTGAGCGGAAGACTTGTGACGTTACAGACAGTGACAGAGAGAGCCCGTGACCTGTGCGTTGTTGCAAAGGGTCCACGCGCACGGAGTCACGCGCGCGAACTTACCTCCAACAACTGTAGTTACCAAATAACATTAATGTGCACGAGCTGCCTTGGCAGTTAAATGTGAGGTCTCGTGAACTGATGTTTACTTCCTGGAATGTGACGTATGCTGATTGGGGTATGCGTATCCCAGGCATCTCGTGTTGTCACACACACACAAAAAATGTTTGAAAAAAAAAGGAATTACAACGGCAATGGGAAAAAACGTAAAATTTTGGCCTATTTGATAATTTTCTGAACTTATTTTATTATGATACGACGATTATAAAAAATCTCTATATATATATTTTCTCTCTCTCTCTCTCTCTCTCTCTCGCTCTTTTTCTGTCTCGGTAATGTTCAGGCAATGAATGAATGAATGACTTTCTATTTCACTGGTCTACTCTGTACAAAACTTCGTAGGAAAGTCCTTTAAACATATCTATAATCAGTAGACGTGGTAGTTGTGGTTGTTGTAGTAGTAGTATTGGTAGTGGCATATTTATCCTCTACAGAACTGTTAAGTAATGCCATAATGAAGATTGCCTATAATCTTGTGTCAGAGGCCCCTTCAGGAAGTATTTTTGTTTAAAACTTTCATATTCAGTCACAGGAAGGCAATTTAACGTGCCTATTTAATAATAATGAGTATATTGCTCTCTTTATGTACTACATTGAGACTAATATAATCTTCAATCCATAAGACAATCTGATTTTTTTTTCCAGAATCAAGGCTATGTTGCCTCTTAACAGTAAAGCTCCAGCAGACAGCTCAGCTCAAGTTGAGAATGTAGATAGACTATCCGTAGCCTATAAGTTTCAGCCGAATAGACCGATTAGTTTGGAACTCACAGTTTTCAGGGTGCATTTCACTTATTTAAACCAAAAAAGGCAAGTTGACAAGGGCATATGGATTAGCTCAGTCAAATTTTGAGAAAGTGAAATTGGAAATTCATTACTCCATCTTCAATGCAACCGGGACCCAAAGAAGAGACTTCAGTGAAAAGAGAAATCGACAACTTGTTCAAATTAAACTCTGTCCCTTACCAATGTCAGCTGGGATTGGCTCCCAGATCCCCATGAGCATGTGTACAAGGCAAGCAGTAAAGAGATTGAAAGGATGAAGTATGATATAGCATGAGACTGTCTTTTTGATAAGTTGGGAAAAAGGGCATGCATAAGTCTCCCAAGTGCAGTAATGGAAAAGATACAGAAATGAGTTTGCTGATAGTCTTTTGGTTGAAGCACTGAGAACTGGCCTGTGCTTAACCAGAGCATCTGATAATATTTTGTAATCCAAAATAACAACTAGGGTATACGTTCGGATATGGGCAGCAGAGGGAAGAAGCCCAATATTGAGCACCATTATAGGAGTATCCCTCTCTGGAGCGAAAAAACTGAATCTCAGCCTTATCTGCACTGAGCTGTAAATAATTTTCTTTCATCTCCTTCCTAATAGCATTCAGACAGCGGGGGAACTTGGATAACTTCAAAACCTCAAAAGATCTACATGGAAGACATTTGCCCCAAATTCTTGACATGTAATATTTTTTCATGGCATGGTTCAAGGGCAATAAGTAAAGGACAATTACAGGTGTCCTTGGTACAAGCCCTGCAGAACACAACACAACACAGTGGATTGGGCAATGGGCCTTTAATGGAGATGATGGGTCTTCTTCCATGGAGATAAGATGACAATCAGCCCAATGATTTAGCTGAACTGCCCGTCTCAACCCCTGAGCGTTAAATGATAATGAAAACATTTTCTGTCTCAGATGCCGTGCTGAGGACAACGGGTGAGAAAGGGCATAATAATGGCGCTATAAAGTGGATAAAGTGAGCTGGCTGGGCTTCATTTATTAATTTTTGTGACAAAGCTCCTCCTTGGCTATGCAAAGCATCTGCCTCAGGGAGCCGAAGGTCATCCTTTTGCTGAGCAACATAACATATTGCTCATTAAATACAGTTTTATCATGATGTGAGACTATGTTGGTAATACTGACGCAGGAATGCAGGTAAGGGCCTTGGAAAGCAGTTTAACTTACAGGAAGTAGGAAGTATCGTCTACAAAAAAATTAATAAAAAAAGGAAAATACATTTTGATCGCTTAGCTATCGATCCATTTTGTACATATTCAAGCAAATAAACACAAATGAAAGATTTACTTGCACGGAAAGGTCCAGCAGCCGACACAATTTTGAACGTGTCAGTGATATACAAATTCAAATCCTCATCGATTTGTTCAACTCTATTATTCAACTTTTGTCATGAATATTGTTCTCCCAAAGAGAGAACAATATTATCACTGTTTTAGATAGTACAAAAATGCTAAATGAGAAAGAAAAAAAAAACAGTGTTCCACTCATCCCAAATAATGGGCTGCAGTGCATCAATATACTCATTTACAGTGTTTAGTCTGCTCAGGAAACCTAAGATTTTCTTGAAAGAGTGAGGAAAAAAAAATTCCTCAGCTCTGCTCAGTCTCCAAAACCCTAAATCTTTTGTTTGATGGTGAAAGCTAATACTCTTCAAATAAGACATGAGAGGGGTCACACATAATAGCACCTGCATGAGTGTATGCAGCTTGAAAGCTTGGCTCAGGCGTTTGACCCATAATCTTTGGGCAGATACGGAACAGTATGACCAACTGGCCAGCTTTAAGCACAACAGAGAAGCGACAGTATAGGAGTTTGTCAGATATATCCAATAAAACAGAAAATCCTCAGGACACCGTTGATGCTTTTGTGTCAAAATATTCGTAGCATTGACGATGAGGTGCATGCTAAAAGAAAAGTTTGTCAAAAATGCAATCCAACCAGGTGCTTTTCAAGAAACAAATTCCAACATAAAACTCAGTCTAGTATCGATATGAGGAATCTGTCATTGTTTCTGAGATCAGCTGATGTTGACTATAGAAGAATATTCTATACCGCACAAAATTTGCATTTGAACAAGTGAAGTAAAAAAAAAATCTATCTCCCAATACCTTCAGAAATAGGTTTGCATTTTTCTCCAGTGTCCGGTCATTATACATTAACATGGCTGACTTAACTGCCAAAGCCTTGTTAGTTCAGTGACTTCCGTGATTTCCATTTACTGACAGAAATGTGAAATGAAACCTGCTTTTGACCCAGAGCAATAAGACAGCCAGCCGTCGATCGTATATTTATTTCATAACCTGTGATATAGTATGTTACCAGAGATACCCAAGTCTGGTCAGGTACGTGCTCTGCTGAATCAGCAGCCGAACCCTTGGGGTTTTCATTTAAAGGTGCACCTGCTGTCATGTGTTTCATTTGCCGAGAGCTCAGGAAGCCAGGTAAGGAGACTTCTCGATTTTTGCAAACAGTCCTTGGGTAAACAGATGAATACATTGGGGTTTTTTCACATTTAGAATAGAAAACTAAAGGATCCATTGGGACACACATATGTATTTATTTGCCCAATACCATATGTGTATGAGGCAGCTCTAAGATTGACTTGCACATTTTGTTTTATATACCACAGCCTGAGCTCTTTCAGCCCAGGTATTGAAATGAGTGAGGATGGAGGAAATGGGGTATGCTGACTAGTATAACCTCGCTAATCTGATTTGTTCAGTGTGGTTGACTCTCGAGCCGGTGTGGGAAAATATTTCTGGAAGACCTGAGGAGCCACACAGTCCCTCATTAAATTACGTTGTGTGCAATTTCACACATACCACACACCCGGGCTGCTTTCATACGGTGACATTGTGCCGAATGTTTAGTTCAAACAGGCGACTAAGTTGTTGTTAGTCCAGTCATGAATCGGCTCATGACAACCTACGAGACGCTACCTTTGATAAAGGTGAGTGGGACGCCGGCAGGGGAATTTGAACTTTTTCTTAACGTACTGTAGAGACTTTGAAGTGTCAGGTAATTTTTATCACTAGATTGATTTTGTTATTTTGTTGTTGCTTTTTTGACAATGCTCACCAAACCAATAATCATGCTTGCTTTTAGGTCTCGCTTTCCTCTGATGGTGTCACCAGCAACGGAAAGAAATCCAGACTCTGGAGCTCAGTCCTCAAGATGATCACTCACATGGCTCTCTGCAAATTCTGTAAGTATCCCATATCTGCGATTATATAATATATCTGTATTCCCATCTTATATCGGTAATGATGGCTAGATATTGCAATAATATATGTATGTTGTATGTGTAGCAATGCTTGAAATGAAAGGACCGGTAAATCAATCAGAATATTATTTAAGGTGCAGAATACTACTCACTGCTTTTAAATTATAATGAAAACTAAATCTAACATTGGATTTTATGAATCTTAGGAATCTTAGGCAAAATTTAGTTATTTTCTCAGTTTTTACAGGGGGAAAAAAGGAAATTGAAAGTTGCTGATTGCTCTCAACTGTATCATTTAAAACACTCTTCTGTTTATATTCATTTACTTTTTGCTTCCATCAGTCCCTCTGGTTCTGGTGGGGGTTGTGGTTTTCACAGTGAGTGGGATCACCGGAGACCCTCTGTTCGAGTGCCTCCAAGATGCAGACTACAGTGAGCTTCTGGACATCGTGGAGAAAGGACTTCCTGCAACCAAGACGCCTCGACACGTAGCAATCATTGGTGGGGGCATAGCCGGCTTGACAGCTGCTAAGTTTTTGGAAGATGCCGGCCATAAGGTAAAGTCGTTGTCATAATCGTATTTTCAAGCCCTTGACCCGCATGAAATGGTAGATGATGTGTACTTATGGACAACAAGGTGACCATTATAGAGGCCAGTAACCGCATCGGAGGACGCGTTGAGACCTTCAGGAACAGAAGAGAAGGCTGGTACGCAGAAGTGGGAGCCATGAGGATCCCAAGCTTTCACAAGTGAGTACAAGGATAACTCGGCGCTCCAGATACTGAAGCATCTGCTGGCCCACAATGTGTAAATATAATTAATATTCATATTTAATGTAATGAGATTCATTGCTTTTTTGCCTTTCTTAGTTATCACTGAATCTTGGTCTGTTTTTTTTTTAATTTTAATTGTACATAAAGGCTCAAAAATATGGCGGACAAAAATAGTGATTTAAAGTTATCATTGGATGAAAGGGGTAAAAAAAAGGTCACAATTTCATGACAATCGAGTAACAATATCAAATATCTGCACTTTTTATGAGTAAAGTAATATTCATATGACAATAAAGTTGTGATATGATGAGATGAGGTTACAATTAAGGGGAACCTGCGATGTTGAGGAAAATACCTAAAGTGCTTTGTGTGAGCCCACAAGGAGGAAGGTAGAGGATGGTGTGAAACTGCACACAAAAGTGTCAAAAATGAAATTCACAAATGAATACGGCAACTCTATTCTTAGATCAGCGTTGATTTCTAAATTATATTTTGATACCCTTATCATTAAACCTGCTATTCATTTTTCTGACTTTTTTGTAGGCAAGATTTGTTTGTATGAAAGTGTTATTAACAATAAGATAATACTTTTGATACATTATTTCCCAGATTTGAGCAATATGAAGGGTGATTGCTTTTTCAATTTTTGTTTCTCAGTAGTACATGGTCGAGGCTCTTTTTTTATAGATTTCATTTCTTTCGATTTACAAATAGAGAGCCTCCAGGAATCTGGGTTTGCTCTAAACATTGGAGTGGAATTATTATTTTTTTGACTCAAAATTGGCTCCATGGACAACGGTTTGTTGGTATTAATCTAAAAGAAAACATCTTAAATCATGGACAGGCTGAAAATACATTTTCATTGGCATGAAATCCACCGAAACGCTGTAGTCATCTATTCAAATTGCACCAAAAAAATTATAACAGTATCTAATATGACCTTTACATTCCACAGGATCCTCCTCTTATTTCTCTCCAAATTACAAATCCCCTTAAACCATTTCATTCAAAATGACGCCAATACCTACTTTTTGGTCAACGGAGATCTCAGGAAAAACCAGGCGGTGGAAAACAACCCCAACGTCCTCAACTACACCCTGGACGAAAAAGAGCGGGGGAAGTCAGCCGCCCAGCTCTTTAGCCAGGCTCTATGGAAGGTCTGTTCAGATCTTGAGAGTGTAATCTTCTTGAACACATCATTATTATATGTATTTGTTATACAAACATAGTTGTGTTTATTTACAAGTGCGGTGATCTCTGCACAGGTAAGGGATGATCTCGAAATGATTGGTTGCAGCTCCATGCTGGATAAATATGATTCCTTCACAGTCAAGGTAACAGCAATGATAATATGTAGCTATATAATCAATATAATTAAGTAACTGCATGCTAATTGCATGAATGCATCTTGCCTGCTGTGTAATTTACTTATTCCCTGGTGACTGACAGGAGTATCTGGTGAAAGAAGGCAACTTGAGCCAGGGCGCCTTGAGGATGATCGGAGACGTCCTGAATGAAAACAGCCTCTTCTACACATCGCTGGTCGAGATGCTCTATATACAGTCGGACATCAATGACAACACAGAGTAAGAAACCTCGGATTTTATGTTCACTGCACAATGATATTTAATAAAATCCAATATTCTGTTTGATTACATAGCACTAAATATAAAGTATTAAAAGATAATTCTAGTGAAAAAAACAAGATAACTAATCGACTAACATCGTGGCATAAAGAAAACCTTTACATTTTTTGAGAAGCTTCCAGGGTCCATCCTCTTTGTTTTTGTAATTGTGCTGTTTAAGAAGGTTGTAGTTGTGACAGGTTTTTTTGATTTGCTGCTACATGATAGTCATAAGGATTGCGTTTCACGCAACGAAAAATTTCACCAAACATTTATACAATGGAAGTTGCGTCGAAGCCTCCCCATGGAACGTTGACTTGATCCCGTACCCTCCGCAGGTATTTTGAAGTGACTGACGGATTCGAGCACCTCCCTCGAGCGTTCAACCAACTGCTCAACGCAACCGTCTACCTCAACTCCAAGGTCAAACTCATCAACCAAACCGGTGGCAGCAACGTGACGGTGATATATCAGGATGGGCGTAACCCGGGTTCCCGGATCAGCCTGACGGCAGACTACGTCCTGGTTACAGCCACAGCCAAAGCCACTCTCTTCATTGATTTTCAGCCTCCTCTCTCTGGAGACAAGATGGAGGCGCTCCGCTCCGTCCATTACGCCAGCTCCACCAAGGTGGTACTGAGCTTCAAGGAGCGCTTTTGGGAGATCGAGGGGATCCGTGGGGGGAAGAGCATTACAGACCGGCCCTCGCGCTTCATTTACTACCCGAGCCACAGCTTCCCTGGTACGGCTGCAGGGGCCCTGCTGGCCTCCTACACCTGCTCAGACGACTCCACCCTCTTCCAGGGGATGAGCGAGGAGGACCTGATGGCAGTGGTTCTGGAGGACTTGGTGAGGATCCACGGGGATTACATCAGGCCTCTGTGGACGGGAGGACTGGTGAAGAAGTGGGGCTTGGATCCCTACAGTCTGGGAGCCTTCGCCCTGTTCACGCCCTACCAGTCACAGTACGCCAGAGAACTTTTCCAGAGTGAGGGCCACGTGCATTTCGCGGGAGAACACACAGCCACGCCTCATGGCTGGATAGAAACCTCAATGAAATCTGCTCTCAGAGCAGCCAAAAACATTAACAGCCTCACAGTTTAGTCTTTCTATGTAGTGAATAAGCACAATCATGGATTTAAACCTCTTTGTCTTTTCAGATTTTAGTAATATTTTTAGGATACTTACAGGTCAGTGCCTGCCCCTTCAGGCGTAGCATACATTTATTTATTGATCCCGGTATTTATCTACGGATCACATGTGGGCAGGCCTTAGACTAACATTCTGATCACTGTGTATATAAATTTAAATGACCGTGACAACTTTCATGATTGTGATTCTCAGGTTTTTACCATGACATGGTGTGTTCAGGTGTGGGAAATATAAATATCAATAAATTTAGAGGATATATCAACTTACAGGGCTTCTCTCACAGCCTTTTCATTTAAAAAAGTTGCACCGATGCATTCCTTTTTTTTTGTGCAGCATACTGAGTTAGTCTACATGCCGGTGAGATCTTCATGAAAAAAGGTCATAAAGTAGCTTGAAAAACACTTCAACTCAAAATCAGTACTAACTCAGCGACATGACTATTTTACGCTGAATAAGCACAGCCTCTTTATTTGAGCACAGCTGGTTCAAAGTTCGTTCACTAACAAACAACTGTCACGAACATGCATCTGAACAAAAAGAAGTTCTTGTCAACGTTTAATACACAAGTTTGTGTTCGATTTTGGTAATGTATTTTGTTTACTTGTTTATGTCTTTCGAACTCCTAATTGTTATTGGCTTTTTAAAGGTAATTTTTCATTGGTGTTCTCATGGTAATTTTTTCTATTGATTTAAAAAAAACGGAAAAAAAATTGTGACGCACGGTCAAAGACAAAAGTTCAAAACACAAAGTAGCTAAACACCATAAGAAATTGAAAATAACACAGGGGATGTGACACTTCTGATAGTTCTCATTGAATATCCCTAATGGTCCCATAAAGGGGAAAAACATTTTAAATGAGGGTCAGCCGTTTAATTCATCTTAGGATCCGAGAGAAACGACTGAACGATGAACAAAAACAAAAGCAATGGGGATTTAATTTTAAACCAATGTTCCTTAACTCCTGGATAGTCTAATCTTCAATGATGGATTTTTTAAAAAATATTTCTGTGACCAGTCACAAGCTTTTTAACACCAGGTTATAACAAGTGTACAGGATACCTCCTTAGGTCAATTTCACAAATACAACTATATTAAAAGAAGGTACTATGAGCGCTTTAGATATAGCTGTATAAATCTGTGCTTGATGGTTATTTGTTTGTCTTTGGACAATTTGTGTTTTCTGGGAACCATGACAAAATGAAGTTCCTGACTATTAAATAAATAATTTTTCTGTTTTGACTAATAACTTTGCATTTGTGTTTTTTCTTTTTTCTTTTTGATTCTACAAGCTGTACTAGGGGAGAGGGGGATCACACTAGATGAAGCACCCCAAAAAAACTGAAATACTTTATAAAACTATGTTTTCTGCATCTGTTTAGACACACACAAATGAATGAAATATCGATTTGGCTGCAAGTCGATTTCTGTCTTCACAAAACAGAGAGAAGGAGAAAATAAAATCCAAAATATAATCTGTATTTCTGACACCAAAAAAGTCAACTATCCAACCATCCACAAACCAAGATGAACAGACAAATAGAACATAGAGTTCTGATTATTTTGTTTGTATATACCAATATACAACCATTTATTCACATTTCATTTTAAAAGGACTTAAAATGCATGTATGTATGATTTTCAGCTTGCAATCAAGGAAGGAACATATTGATCGTATTGTGAAAACAGTGTTTCTGTTTCCAGCTTTTTATGTAACATTTGCTGAGCCATACGTTCACTGAAATTCTCTCTGATCTCAGATATTATTTCACATTATCTACTTGTGTGACCGCTCTCTCAAAAAGTGAAAAACTTTAACTTAGCAGCAGCACAAGGATCGTGTCCAATTAACAGTTTCCCTTGCTTTTAACCCCATTTTTTGTTTTTGAGGCAGAACGGCCCACGAGAGGCTGCTTGTGCGTCCAAACTCTCACTGCTGCTCTCAGGTGATAAAGACGATAAATTCAGTCCCCGACGGCACCTGAGGTCCATCATTAATGGGCACCCTTCTGTACCATTTGCGTGAAGCGGTTGGTGATGGTCAGGGTGGTGTCAATGAATCGCTCCACACAGTTCACCAGGCATGTCTCTGTGCGGTAGTCCAGCTTGGAGCTCGGGCTGTCCACGCACTTGTCCCAGCAGACGTCCGTGAAACTATGCACCTGGAACATACAGAGAAAGCTGGTTGACAGCATCTCCAATGTAGTTCAAGCAATGATCTTTTCAGATGGCTTATTTAATTATTACCTTTGTGATTACTATGACTGGGATTTAGTGGTCTATGTAAAACTTTTTTATGTATCGATAGATGGAATACACAAAAAATGTCCCACTCTTTCTTATTGTCATCTTTTTACAGCACTTTAATGTTAAGCGCTTTATACACATATTCCTTATTATCATTTAAATGCTTTTTTTAAGATAAATCAGCTTTTTTAAATCAATCATTACTTCTTTTATTTCTTTTCCGATGTTGTATTCTATTGTATATATTGGACACAGTCTTTGATTATTTTGTATCTTTATCCTTACTTGCATATCCATTCTATTACCATTTGAACACTTTTTTACCCTGTAATGCTGTTGTGACAACTGAATTAAGTCGTGGAATTAATTATGTCTATCTTATTTAACAGTGGCATCAATCTCATTTATTTCAAACCATAGGGAATAACTCAAGTGCCATTGCCATGACAACCTACATACCTGTGTTCAAAAGCAAGTGATGAGACTTTTCTTCCACACTGGAAGAAAGATAACTTATCACTGAGTGACTTATTCCCTCATGCAGAATTCTTTAACTGCTTTCTCATCATTTTAGGGTATTGTTGAACATTTTTTGGTTATGGTTACGAAAACTCCCAAATCGTTGACGGATTGGTGTGTCAAGATGACGATGTTTGATACACTTTTCTGAACTGGGATGTCTTGTGAGAATTATGGCCGCAACATTATCGATCATTGAATGAGAAAACAGCCCTCTGGTGTCAAACTGCGGGCCCAGTGTGAGGCTCAGTCAACTGTACCAGCAAGAAGACAACGCCGTGTTGACCGGAGAGGGACTTCAACTATAAATCTCAATCGCCCAGCAGATATTTGCCTGTTTTTGAGGGTTCGTTGCTCCAAAATGGAAATCTGTTTCCGTTTGGAAACGGTCATTTAGCCAGAAACCAGTGTTGCTAGAATACAGCAGCCTAAGAGTTATATTAAAGCTAGCATAAATAAGTATTTCGGAGTTGCTGCTAAAAATGCTTTCGTCGCAGTATAACTGTATTTAAAAATTTAAAATAATAAATAAATAAAACGCGATAGTTTCTCTACGTCTTGGCGTTTGGCCTCACACACATGCTAGCTAGAAATAAGCTAGGATACGAACCTGCGCCTGGAATTGCGCTTTCTGTTGCTCGACAGCGATCATCCGCTGCAGCTCGGTCGCCTCCGCTTTCTCCGACGCGCTAAAATTGTCAAAGTTGTCCATTACGCTCTTATTCAGTCTCGGCAGGTCTCAGAGTTCCAAGTATTGCCGGATTGACCTTCGGTTTACCGGTAGCAGACTGGTCACGCTAAATGTTAAACGCCACCGATGTACCAAATATGAGGCTGCGCCGCTGAGAGCGGAAGTCGCTGCTGGTCACGTGTGTAGATCGGTGGACTAAAGATGACGCAATAAGTGACGTTTCCAAAGATAGTTTAATTTAAAACCTTCACTCACACTTACAGATATTCAGGCGCGATCACTACAAGTCCAACATGTTTCAGGTATACCTCTCTGTGAAATATACATATACTTTCAGAATTTATAAATATCAAAACATTTTTCTCACACACTTTGATAGGCTGGTATTTTCAACTTTGCCATTAAGTCAATTTCATTGTTTGGTGGAGGCTCCCAGTCTCCACGACACGTGATAAATCAATCAATGGCAGAATCAAGAGGAATTTGAAAATACAAATTTTCTGACCACGATGCATTTTTCCAATTTGAGCTGGATCATGTGGCTGGGGAGAGAGAAGTCTGGGCCTCCCTGCTCCAGCTGCTGCCCCCGCGACCCGACTATGGCTAAGCGGGGGAAGATGGATGGATGGATGAATTATCAGTTCCAAAACACGCACAATAACATGTTCTTGAATTAAATGTACTGAATTATACATATTAGCTGTATGGAATATTGCTAGAAGAGAAGAATAGAGTAGAATAGAATAGCCTTTCTTGGTAATGCAGAATAAAACGAAATTGGAATGCTACTCCTTTGTTGTAGAAAACAAAAAATCAAAAGGAAGAAGGAAAACACAACATTGTACCACACAATATCAGAATATATAGTGAATAAAATGAGATACAATAAAGTGAGAGTAATAAGACTATAGAATAAATGCTCATTTGTCTTTCGTTCTTCCATTTATTTTCTTTCTTTCTGCCTTTACTCATAAATTTAGTGCAAGAGAATCACAAGTAAAGAAGCCAACAATAATAGACTCAGTGTTACGCTTTGGTTGCTTTTGGTATCGTGTTACGTTTGTTAAGGACAATCTTGAGGCGAGGTAGTTGTGGTGACCCCCGAGAACCTCGGTTGGTCCTCCTCATCCTCTCAGTCCAAGGCCAGGGTCCGGTCCTCCTAGCCGATGGTGGATGAGCCCTATTGTATCAGAGGTTAGTTTATAGCTACGAGGAGCGGAGAGAAACAGACACAGAGACTGTGTCTGCTCTTCCTTCAGAAGAACTCCTCCTTTATGGTTATAGTGAGTCTTTTTTATACAAAAGTTAAACAATAGAGCATTGAGAAGTATGATGTAGCCCACAAAACAGGTGTGGACACAGATAAAAAACTGGGGTGGGAGACAGGGGCAACCTTCAAGGCCGTTACATGACCCTGAGAGCATCACTGGGCTTGTGTCTCACGGGAAAGAAATGAAAACGTACAGAAAGGGGAGTATGTATCAAAGAGAGGTGGAAAAGTACAGGGAATCTCAGAAAATAGAATGGTAACAGAAAATTGTCTGACATCGTTATTGAATAGCTTTTTCTTATGTAGTCTAAAAAGTAATTTCACAATTATGAGTTAACTGAATTGGATAAGGCAGGCAGAACCAGAAAAAATAATTGCATAACTGCGATTTAATCAGTGCCCCTTAAAAGGGTGCAATCATTGAAAGTCCCGCTGACGCCCCTGTCTGTCGCAGAGTGAGTCATCTGTTAGCATATAGCATCTTTGTACAGAAGATGATTTCACGTCCGGGTAACGGTGGTGACCTTGGTTGGTTGATCATCATGGCGGCTATCGTTAGGTTGAGTTCTGTATGTCGCAGGGGAGTCAAACGTAAGAATGTATTTCTTTTCTCAACATTTATGTCCTCCTTGAATATGTCTGCTCATATCATGTTGGTACTGTGACTGCAAACTGTTTTGACTGGCAGACATATATTTGGTTTTATGTAAATAAATCACGTCAGACAGGCGTGCTATGAGGATACTCTCAAGTTCACGACTCCTCTTCGAGTTTACAGTAGTAAGAGATAATGACTGCTAGAACTCATTAAGTCAAATTAGTTTCAGATTTCATTAAACTAATCTGATGCGGCATATTGAAGCGTTGACATTGATATTTGCCACCACAATGACACTCAATGTCCGCGATGATAGTGCTAGCATGACTCCATTGAAAGACCCTTGTTTTAAATTTCCTTTGTGATTTAATGTGTAGCTCTCTTGAGCACATAATCAAACCTACTCCCGTCCGACAAGATGGGGAGGAAACCAAGTATGTAAAGAGCGTTAAGTACAACGTAGCCGGGTTGTGTTTTGACAAGTAAGAATTACATTCCTACTTTGATCAGATAGATTGTCTGCTGTAAATAGGGGCCGTTATCTGGTCCATGGTGAACTAACCAAAAATTCAGATCGCAATTTATTTGGGTTGTTAGCCGTCTCACATTTTGCCTTTGTACATATTTATCATATCCTGTTTGCATGTCTAAGCCTTTAACATGGAATTGCTATTGGTTGTACTGCTGTCATAAATGTATAAAAACAACCTTTAATACTTTGTCATCACAAAGTATGGCTTTGATTACTTTAGGGTTTGTTAGGTGCCAGGAAATGATGCAATTTACACAGGAGGAATTCTTTGTGATGTGGAAAAATCTTTTTTTTTTTTTTTTTAATGTTACAATATTGGTCTTGATGGTGATGAACAATATGACAACATTGAGGCATTCTGCAGTAATTTAAAGGCCATAATTCCAAGCGAGAACAGTTCAAGGTTACTAGAAGAGAATAATTTACCTTTACTCCTCTAAGCTGCATTGTATTTCAGTTGGCCTTTGGTATTGGAGACCCATACTCATTCAGTGCTAAAGTGAGGTGAAGCAAAATGAAGAGGCAAAATGCACATCATATTGCTAAGGGCATTGTATGGAAAGCTGGTGACAAAAGTGGCTGACTCTTGACATGGTCAGAAATTATTCGATCTCAGTGAAATAACCCCCAGAGGCCTCATAGTAAAGTGGATGACTTATGACTTGAGGTGTAGCATTTGTGACTGCGTGGAGTTACCCACAGTTTAATTACAAATTTGAGTGAAAGCCAGGCCGTGAGTACGATATTTGTGTTCCCACGAGACCAATAGATAATTTTTTTTGTTTGTTTTTCTCCACACCCTCCTCAGCTCTGTTCTACCAAAGCTCTCTGCTGGCTCGGCCGCTGGTTGTACCCCATAAATCCCAGGAGCAGCCCTACCTGCTGACGGCACGGATTCATGCATCACAGGCCCTAAGTGGTCAGTCAGATGAGTTGAAATGTTTACAAAATGAAACCAGGGGATTGGGGGGGTGATCCATAAGATGTAATTCAAAAGATGAACCCAATAGAACCTCCAGTCTGAGTCTTTTCTTCTCATTTAGCATGATGAAATACTGTGATCTCTTTGAGAGTACATGTTGGGTGGGTTTTACTGCTTTCTGCCCTTCTTTCAGTAATGAAATCAAAGATTATCTACTTGTCTTTTACTGATAACTGGTCAAGTAGTACCTTTGAGCACCATTTGGGGGAAAACAAGTAACGTTATTTTGGGAATCACGGCATTGACTCACTTCTGAAGTGCTGACTCTGTCTCTCGTAACGTGTTTTTTTCACATAGCAGTGTGCTGTTATGACTCGGTTCAAGTAAAAAGAGAAATGCTCTGTCCAGGAGTGTCGCTAGTTAGTTTAATAACTGAAGTCTCACACAGTCAAATAAACAAGGACTCGTTGGGTTAGAAGATCTAATTTGCGCTTGAAATTGTTCAGTGCTTTCAGTGCCTCATTTCAAATCTTACTTGATTGTCCATGCTACATGTCAGTTGTCATTGAGCTCCATCCAGTACATACATATATAGAGATGACCTGTTGAGATCCACTGTTGACTCTAGAAATGCTCAAGTGGTAAGAATACAAGGCAGTGCCTTTGAGCCTCAGCATTCGACCGGTGCTGTTTTGTGATCCTGATTTAGAACCCTGGATGATTGAGAAGTTGCAGCGCCTTGACACTTGGTTCATGCAGGGTCAACCATTGCCTGCTATTTATGTTAGTGGCCTGGTGACAGCAAGCTTTTGTCCAAGAAGACCTACTGTTTATGTCAAGCACAAGCTCTCTTTTATCCCTCGTTTGGTTTAGCTGTATATTTAGTTCTTGACTGAAATCTCCATTATCGGTCCTTAAAAACATTTTGTTTTTTTTAAATATATGATGTCGGCCTTTTAACAACACAGAGATCATTTTTAGCACGGTTGTTTGTTACTTGATACAAATGAAAACGGTCTGAATATACCTTTCTGTTTTTGCTCCGCTAAAGATTTCCTGAAAAAGTGAGGGAAATTCTTGCAATGCTGTTTAAGCATCGTACTCCCATATCATAAGACACAGGGTCTTCAAGATATGAAATCACTGTGAGACTGAATTATTAAATGAAACTGACACATATGAAATGGTTTGTAAATAGTAGATGAATGAGTACCTGAGCCTTTTTCAGTACTGTATTTCATAACTTGTGGGTTTTCTGTTTGGAAGACCTTTTGTCAGGACGAGAGTGATTGCATTGAATGTGGGTGCCGTCTAAAGTTCCCCTGCTTCTCTAGTCATTGTTTCCAAAACGCTTAGCTCAGAGTCTGACGATATTTCCTCCTTAACAACACTTCTTAGCGCAAGCAAAAAAACAAGAACATTTCAGTCAGGCCCGTTTCCACTACGCTCAAGAAGAATCTGAAATGAGACGAAAAAAATCGAAAACGAGTGTTATTAGAAATATATGAAATGCATAATTGAGGCAATAATATTACATTATTGTTGCAGATGAAGGGCTTTTCACAATGCAATTAAGAAACCTTGACAGATGTAGAGTACAATAGGGATATAAATCTCACTTGAGTCAACACTTCTTTAATATTTAACCTGTTGAGTCTACATTTCACATTGTTTTTGATAATAATAGACATCATTTCTGCCGGGCCAAGTGAAAATGTGTGGTGCTATGGTGTTATGAAGCGCAAAATAAGACAATGGAGACCCCAGACTGTTGAGCAACTGAAGTTTAACATAAAGCAAGAATGGGAAAGAATTCCATTTACAAAGCTTAAACAAATAGTGTCCTCAGTTCCAAAATGCTCATTGAGTGTTGTGTAAAGGAAAGGTGATGCAACAGAGGGGTAACAATGCCCCTGTACCAGCTTTTTTGGAATTAGTTACAGGCATCAAATTCAAAATGAGAGAATATTTGCATAAAACATTAATGTTTATCAGTTTGAACATTAAATATCTTGTCTTTGTGGTGTATTCAACTGAATATTGGTTGAAAATGATTTGCAAATTATTGTATTCTGTTATTTACATTTTACACAAAGTCCTAACATCATTAGAATAGGGATTTGTACATACAAAATTGTTTGTTGTCAGAACATTGAACATTGGAAAGTACTTTATGAATATAAGAGTAATAAATATTAAGACAATGTTGATGTTCATTTTATTTTAAAATTTGCCCAAAGACGTCTGTCAGCCCGTCTGTCAACCCATGACTCATTTTGTAGCTTTCTTTTGATGCCCTTGGGGTTTTTTTTTCTTTGTTTTTTTTTTTTTTTTTTCCTGCCCAGTTCTGATCTGCTCATTGTTTCGCAGCATTCATCAGGAGTTCGTGGAGCTACGGTTCCGCTTGTGACTATCATTCTTTCTCTGTCATTCAGCCGGTTCAGGCTCCAGAGCTGCCTCTCTGCACTGGACGGCAGAACGGGTGCTGAGCATCCTGTTGCTGGCAATGGGGCCGGTCGCCTACTTTAGCCCCAGCCCTGCCATCGACTACTCTCTGGCTGCTGCCCTCACCCTTCATGGACACTGGTAAGGCAATCATTCAAGCACCTTAGGGTTTGGACACAAAAAAAAATGAGATCCTAATGTGAGCAAATAAGTGTCCCTGGTTTCTTCATGATTGGTCTTGGATTTGCCAGAAACACTGTTTGAGTGGTCAAAAAATCTGCATAAGATGCCGAAGTCGTCCCTTTCCTCGGCAAACTCAAACGTATTGCGATTTTGCCCTGGTCCAAATCCTTAGCGTATGTTTCTTGGCTTACACATAGGTGGTAACATCTTTTAGCAATAATTATAAAACAATACAAATAGTAATGAAACACAGAAATTGAAATAGATCAAGAATTACTTTTTATTTTACATCATAATGGTATTTTCATCAAGTTGCAAATTATCGCCTGTGCAAGTTCAGGTGATGACTTTGACTTTGAGAACAGCATTGTCTATTACACTAATAGTTACAAATATTTGACACATTTTCAAATACTTGACCTGAAATAATCAAATTTGGAATGAAGGTGTATCTGGAACCCCTTTTTCTTGTTCGTGGTTTGGAAAAGCCAAAGAACCTCCATCTGATAAATACTGTTTGCATTGATGTATCAGAGTAATTATTGTATTTTACAGTAACCTCTTACTTCTGAAATATGTTCCTCCGCCATTCACAGAATAAATTATGGGCTTGTGGTCTCTTGTTGTGGCCGTAGGTTACAATATACCTAAATTTTCAACCACACACACTGACTTGTCTGGTTTGGTGAATCAGAATCGGGGAACCTCATCAGAGGACGACTGTCCCGTATACTACTTACATCATAGTTTGGTTCAAATACATGTCAACCAAAGCAGTCTGTTTTAAGTGAGTAAGGATATTGTTTGTGATTTGAAACTTAAAACACTTCCACTACCATATATTCAAAAAGCGGTTTTACTTCCCCTTTACTCTTCTGTCTGCCTCAATCAGATGACATACTGACCAGTCTATAATTCCTCTTCAGGTGGGGGAGCTCATGAAGTGCCCTGTAGAGTTGCTCTTCTTCCTCCTGTCCTTGTACAACCCATAAAGTAACCTTCCCCAATATCACTAGGGCTGAATTTCAATGGTAGAAATAAATAGCAGTATTTAAGTGCTGGCAAAATCAACATCTGGTTCGAGTGTCAAAATTGATGAGTCATCTGTTTTATGTAACGTTGGTACCGTCCGGCAAAAGAATTTCCTTCGTGATTAATACATTTCTATACTTTTCTATTATATTCTTGGTGTTCCGACCAGCGAAGTTGCCAGTCGGTCATGCAGGCTAGCTGTTCCATACTTGAGCCATTCGATATTTTCATGTGTGTGCAGAACTTATCCCTTCAGGAAAAGCTGACTCATCAATGCACCAAGCTCACACAGAGCGGCCAAGCCTGCGGTTTGGGTTTAGATCCCTTGCTCCAGGGGCCTATGCCTGTGGATGCTGGTGGGGAAGGGAAAAACACTTTTTCTACTTTCCAGACCCAGGGATTCGAACCTCTAAGACATAGGTTTACCTCTCTGACTTTTAAGCCACAGCTGCCCGGAGTGTCAGCAGATGTCGAAGGGGGGATTTTCTCAGTTTCTTCTTTTTGTCCACTCACAGAAAAGGGCAAACTCAGCCATCTTGTCACGACTACCGCCACCGAAGTGTATCACTCCGGTGCAGCCCCCACCCCCACCCCCACTCCTCTGGTCGGTTGCAGCTCTTGATTGCAGACCCACGAAAGGCAGCTCAAGCTTAGTGTCGCAGAAATGTGCTCTTCCATCAGTCAGGGCGCAAACCCAACAGCGTGGCAGGTGTGGGCCGCAAATCCCAGTCATGAGTGGCGATAAGTCCCCTTAAGCTTCAGCTTTCGGGGCAGGTGGGCATCGTGAGGGATCGGGCTGTGTCCGCTTCGACCAAAACCAGCGAGACGAAATACCTTGATGTCACTCGGTGGCGGCGGTGCATTGAGCTGAAAATGAGAAGGTTACCAAGTTTTCTTGTCTTCAACCGGTGACGGGAGGGTGGAGCAGCTAGTCTGCGCCTAATAGGATTTCACTGCGGCCAGGAATGCTGAGGCCGAACTAACCTGACCAACCTTTGCAGTCCCACCATAGACAGTAAAATTGATGGTTTCACTTCTGTCTCAAGCGAAAACAACGTGAAGACTTTGGACATATCGTCGAGGAAAAAGAAAAAAAAAGACCATTGCACTGACAACTTCCCGCGATTACATGAATATATTGTTGAGAAAAAACAAAGGGTGAAGGAAAACGTCGGAGTTGGAGGGCAACGAGCAGGGCTTTATATCCCAAAAATTTTTAACAGACTTTTTGATGTATCCATTAGATAGCCCAATCGTCTAGGAAGCAAACAATAATGCACCACAACATCAAAATACACAAATGTAAGAATTTCCATTTTTAGCATTCAGAATTACTTTATTTTTTTGAAAGAAAATAGACTTGCTGTTTGCAGTTGCTGGGAATTTCACTTGCTGTGACTATTTTGTTTTATTTTCCGACGCACCATAGGTGGGCCTTAGGAAACTACCTGCTGATTGGCTGCTGAGTTCTAGACACATAAAATATTCTTGTCAGACGTTGGCAGGGAACGAGTTCCAGACGGTGTCCAGACAGTTGCTCAATGGCCAGCAGTTTCCTAAGGTCCACCTGTGTTTCATGTCACAAAACAAAACAAAATCCCAGGGAGTGCAAAGAACAAGTCTCGAGCGCAAAAGCGTCAAAGCAAGGGAAACTCTTTCTTCTTCTTCTTCTTTTCCTTTCGGCTGTTCCCTTTCAGGGGTCGCCACAGCGAATCAACCTCCTCCATCTAAACCTATTCTCTGTATCCTCCTCTCTCACGCCAACTACCTTCATATCTTCTCTCACTACGTCCATAAATCTTCTCTTCGGTCTTCCTCTTGACCTCCTGCCTGGCATCTCCCATTCCAGTATCTGTCTACCAATATAGTCCCTATCCCTCCTCTGTACATGACCGAAACATCTCAGTCTGGCTTCTCTGACCTTCTCTCCAAAACATCTAACATGAGCTGTCCCCCTGATGGACTCATTTCTGATCCTATCCATCCTCGTGACTCCTAAAGAGAACCTCAACATCTTCATCTCTGCTACCTCCAGCTCTGCCTCCTGTCTTTTGTTCCGTGCCACTGTCTCCAAACCATACAGCATCGCTGGTCTCACCACTGTTTTGCAAACCTTTCCTTTCATTCTAGATGAAATTCTTCAATCACAAAGAACCCCTGAAACTTTTCTCAACTCATTCCAACCTGCTTGAACCTGTTTCTTAACCTCTTTTCCACACTCTCTGTTGCTCTGGACTGTTGACCCTAAGTACCTGAAATCCTCCAACTTCTTGATCTCCACTCCCTGTAGCCTCACCGTTCCACCCGGGTTCCTCTCATTCACACACATATATTCTGTCTTGCTGCGACTAACCTTCATTCCTCTCCTTTCTAGAGCAAACGTCAATCTCTCAAGATTTTCCTCAACCGGTTTCCTGCTATCACCACAGATCACAATGTCATCTGCAAACATCATGGTCCATGGAGATTCCTGTCTAACCTCATCCGTCAACCTGTACATCACCACTGCAAAGAAGAAGGGGCTCAGAACTGATCCCTGATGAAGTCCCAGCTTGAACTTCTCTGTTTCACCTACAGCACACTTCACCACTGTCTCACAACCAGCATACATGTCCTTGACCATTCTAACATACTTCTCTGCTACTCCAGACAATACCAGAGTTCCTCTTTCGGCACCCTGTCGTATGCTTTTTCAAGGTCTACAAAAGCACAATGCAGCTCCTTCTGACCTTCTCTGTACTTCTCAATCAGCATTCAAGAAGCGAATACTGCATCTGTTGTACTCTTTCTAGGCATCAAGCCATACTGTGCTCACAAATACTGAGTTCTGCTCTCAGTCTAGTTTCCACTACTCTCTCCCATAACTTCATTGTATGGCTCATCAACTCTATCCCTCTATATTTACTGCAATTCTGCACATCCACCTTATTCTTAAAAATGGGCACCATCACACTTCTTCTCCACTCTTCAGGCATCTTCTCTCTCTCTAACATCCTGTTGAATAATCTAGCCAGAAACTCTACCGCTGCCTCTCCTAGACACTTCTTGCCAATTTGTCCTTCTATGTTCCTATCCTGGATACCAAACCTGCCCATCACTTCTTCATCACCCCTATATCCTGCACCAACATGTCCATTGAAGTCTGCACCAATTACCACTCTCTCATTTCTGGGGATATTCTGCATCAATTCATCTAAATCATTCCAGAACTTCTCCTTCTCCTGTAACTCACATCCAACCTGTGGGGCATAGCCACTAATAACATTGAGCATCACACCTTCAATTTCTAGTTTCAGGCTCATAAGTCTATCTGACATTCTTTTCACCTCCAGAACATTCCTAACAAACTCCTCATTCAAGATAACTCCTACTCCATTTCTCTTCCTGTCAGTACCATGATAGTACAACTTAAAACCTGCTCCCAAGCTTCTTGTCTAACCTTTCCACTTGGTCTCCTGGACACACAGTATATCCACCTTCCTTCTCTGCATCATGTCAACCAACTCTCTACTTTTTCCTGTCATCATCCCAACATTCAAAGTCTCTACTCTCAGTTCCAGACTCTTGCCTTTCCTCTTCTCTCTCTGCGTCCGAACACGCCTTCCTCCTCTCCTTCTTCGACCCACAGTAGCCCAATTTCCATTGGTACCCTGT
>CAAKHD010011704.1:0-32120 GCA_901007705.1 Fistularia tabacaria
TACTTAGGGTCAACAGTCCAGAGCAACGGAGAGTGTGGAAAAGAAGTTAAGAAACGGGTTTAAGCAGGTTGGAATGAAAAGTTTTAGGGGTTCTTTGTGATAGAAGAATTTGATCTAGAATGAAAGGAAAGGTTTACAAAACAGTGGTGAGACCAGCGATGCTGTATGGTTTGGAGACAGTGGCACTGAACAAAAGACAGGAGGCAGAGCTGGAGGTAGCAGAAATGAAGATGTTGAGGTTCTCTTTAGGAGTAACGAGGATGGATAGGATCAGAAATGAGTCCATCAGGGAGACAGCTCACGTTAGATGTTTTGGAGAGAAGGTCAGAGAAGCCAGACTGAGATGGTTCGGCCATGTACAGAGGAGGGATAGGGACTATATTGGTAGACGGATGCTGAAATGGGAGATGCCAGGCAGGAAGTCTAGAGGAAGACCGAAGAGAAGATTTATGGATGTAGTGAGAGAAGATATGAAGGTAGTTGGTGTGAGAGAGGAGGATACAGTGAATAGGGTTAGATGGAGGAGGTTGATTCGCTGTGGCGACCCCTGAAAAGGGAAAAGCCGAAAGGAAAAGAAGAAGTTCCAGTTTGTCTGGGATGGATTGCAGGTTCTCCTGCCAGTCAGACCCTTCTGAGAGAAACTCAATTTAGAGGTATCTAGAAGACTCCTTACCCACCAAATACTAAACAATCTCAGTCAATTACAGTCATACTGGACAGACAAACCTGTCTATCTCAGGCCCTGTCTTACATTCATTGTAAACGAGACTCATAGGTATTAAAACCCTTTTACACCGGGCAGCAACTCTTTTTCAAGTCAGCGACTGGATTCTAAAGCCACACAGCCTCTGACTTGAAGCACCTTCCATCTTTGATGCAAACCACATTTTTGACAGATGGAGGCAGTGATGTGATGAGACCAACACAGTCATCTCATCTGCAAAAAGGAGAGAGGGACTCCACAGTCTCTGCACAGGACACTCTCCCCCCACTGACTGCACCTACAGATCAGGTAAAAGTATGACCACCATCACTTGTCAAAGGGAAGGCAGACTCCAACACCAACTGGAAACATTGTTTTGATGCTCTGCCAAGATCAGGGCCAAAGTTTTCACAGCAGTCTTACAGAGAACAAATGCCACTTCACAGCAACCCAAATCTCAACCAAAGAATACCTGATGGTACATGGTCATATATCTTCTCTAGATCTACAGAGCAAATATAAACTCACTTTAACAATTCCGATGAACCCTCCAGTACCTTTGTGAGGTGGAAAACTGGTTTATTGTTTAATAACGTGGATGAAATTTTCTTACTCCTTGTTTTACCCTGAAGGAAAACGAAGAATATTTCAATGTTAGAGCCTTATTACTAGTCTGCATATTCAAGTTTTACATCGGAAAGCTGGGCAGTGTGATTGTCCCTCTCGATGATATGCACTCCCTCGTCCCCTCCTTTACAAATGGGTTCAGCCCAGAAAGACCTCTTACTACATCGGTTCTGTTCAAGACCTCCATGTCCCACTGAGATTTACCGTCAGGTAAGACTGAGCCTCAATTTCCAAAGCCTTCAGCACTTCTTGGCAATTATCAACCCTAACAGTGGTGCCACTGTGGTTCCTCGATGCTATCTCAGTGACCTGAACCAAAGACACTGGCAAGACTTGGACTCGCACCTCTACCTCTTTGACAGTGGGCTTTTCTTTATTCCCGGAAAGGGTCTCTTCCACTGCACAGTGACATCCCTAGACAAGGTCAAAAGGAAGTCATCTTGTCTCCGCAAGCTCCTGTCACATGTGAGTTTTTGCTTCAGTGACAACCGAAAGTTCTGCTCTTCTACTCATCCATTACTCATCTGTAGTTTTAGGAGCCTGTGAGTCTGTGGTCACCATTATTTCCACTAACTGGTGGCATGATGCTATCACAAGAAGCATCATAAGACTTCTGACCCCACCTCTCGGAAAATGCAGCAAACTAGTTCCATATCTTCGATTCGTCTCTCTTCGCGGGTTTACTGTCCTGCAGGTTCCAGATACTCCTTTCAATAAATCTCTGGAAATGTCTTACCACCAGAGTGTTCTTGCATTTGGGACAAATCCCTGCATTTAACATGACAGAGCAATCAGGCCAGTCTGACCCAGTGGACACTTGCAGGAGTGCCCGAGCTGAACAGAGCTCTGTAATTTCCTCTCATGACACTGCTCTTCGGGCCCTAACAACAAGATTTCACCAACCAGCAACTGGCTCAGCACACTCAGTTGCTACTTGGCCTTCAGTCTGATACATCTTCACCTGCAGAGGCCCCCTCCACTCGACCAGTCTCCCAGGTCCTCTCCATCTCCTGAGGGGTTAGCATCCCCATTCCAGAAAAAAAAATCTATGGAGATGTAGGTTGTCGTGGGGGTTTCCTTTTGCAATGCACTCTGGTTTTCAACCGTTCACCAGATTCCTTCCCCCACGATAATGCCAAGATCTCGTTCAACCTCGGACTCCTCACTGACAAGGCCCTAAGATGGGCCGAGACCCGATTCCAGGACTATTCCAGTTTGGGTGCAACTTTTCTCAATTCATCCAGGAATTCAAGCAGACCTTAAGTGAGAATTCTGACCACACCGCCCAGTCCAGAAATCTGTGGATGATTAAACAGGATCAGAGAACTGTCTTGGAGTTCTCCATCAAATTTAGAACGCTTGCGGCTGCATCCGGATGGAACCCCCCCCCCCACGCTTAAGAGCACTTTTTATCATGCCCTTAACGACTCCTTGAGGGACCAACCAGCCCCCTTGGAGGAGCCTGAAACCCTTTATGAACTTATATCCTTGGCGATCCGCCTGGATAATTGTCTGAGGGAAAGAAGCAAGGAAGGAACGAGACGACAGGTCGTGTGCAGCGCTAATAATCCAACTTCTTCCAGCTCTTTCTCTCATGCTGGATACAGATCTACCACTCCGTAATCAGAACCGATGCAGGTCGTCTGGACCCACCTATCCTGTGAGGAACGCCAATGTTGTGTCAGGAATGGCTTATGCTTTCACTGCAGTTCTCCCGGTCATGTCCTGTTGCCCTCTGTTAAGAGACAGCGCCCACCAGTAGAGGCAGGAGTACTGGTGGGTAGAACTGTCTGCCCTGTAACTATTTTATGTGATGGCACAGCTCATGGCCTCTAGGCGCTTGTGGATTCAGGGGCTGAACAGAATCTTATGGATCCCAGCATGGCCCGCCATCTCAACCTACATCTTGTGCCGTTGCCCACTCCACTTTCGGTTTCTGCCCTAGAGGGCGGATTGCCATTACTGCCATTGCTCACAAAACCAGTCCAGTCACTCTAATCACTTGAGGTAACCACAGCGAGACTAATGAGTTGCTCCAGTTCCCTGTTTCTAGCGAGCTTGTTTTGCCTATCTAACTGCCTAAAATCTACACCTACAAATCTACCTACAATCTTCTAACCAGATCTCTCTTAAGGCTCCAGAACCGACCATTGACTCAATTTCTGTCCCACCGGAATACCACGACTTGCCACACAGGCCCTATGACTGTACAATGGACCTCCTTCCTGGAGCCCCTCTATCTGGAAGTAGGCTTTACAACCTGTCCAGACCCGAGTGTGAAGCCATGGAGACGTACATCTATGACCCGCTGCCACTGGCCTGTCCCCCTTCGTTATCTCCCTTGGCTACCAACCACAACTCTTCCCCCCAGATGAGAAGGATATTGCAGTCACTTCAGTCCGCCATCATATCCGTCACTGCAAACGTATCTGGTCTGACACCCTGGGCGCACGGCAACGCACCTCTGGACAGAACCGTCACTTTGCTGACCGGAAACGGATCCCCGCTCCCGTATATTCACCTGGGCAGAAGGCTTGGCTATCATCTCATGATATCCCTTTGAAGTCCATCTCCAGGACGTTAGCCCCTCGATTCATCAGTCTATATGATATAGTCTGTAATCAGTTCCACTGCATTCCGTGTCCGTCTGCCTCCTAGCCTCTGTGTCCACCCAATCTTTCATGTGTCCCAAGTCAAACCTGTCCTTGCCAGCACCTTCCTAACACTGCAGAGGGTGATGTAAAATTGGAAAGGGTTAACTTAGGAGCCAAATGGTTATTGTTCACCTTCAAAGGCAGAAGTCTGAAGTCAAGTTATTATATACTGATGCAGCGGAAAGTCAAAGTCACAACAGGAATCAATCTAAAGGAAGACATCACACCCTGATGCCTCACAACATCCCTGATAACAGGTGCTTAAAAATGAAACCTGGGTAACTTCGGAAGAATGCTCCTACCAGGAGGGGATAAATATATATATATCTGTCTGTACAGATACATCAACATATTACAAACCAAATGACATTTAAGACAACAATCTGATACGCTTGGATGAAAGATTATATGTGAAAGATTGTCTTTGATTGATGTAATTCTACGGGCATGTCCATCTGGGAAGAGACCACAGGAAAGACCCAGGACAAGCTGGAGAGTCTATATCTCTAGGCTGGCCTGAGAACGCCTAGGGGTCCCCCCAGAGGAGCTGGACCATGTGACTGGGGAGAGGGAAGTTTGGGCCTCCCTGCTCCGGCTACTGCCCCCGCGACCTGACCAAGGATAAGCAGTCGAAGATGAATGGATGGATGGATGAAAACAAATGATCTGCTGCTTTGCTGCTGGCCCATGGCAGAGTAGATTGCAGTGATTTCCAGTAATCAGACCTCAATTCAACACATGCATGACACTGAAATTTGAGCCTGTATGGGAATGGAAGCATATAATGATCACAATTCAAACTAAGATTAGCAGAAATGCTTTTTAATTTTCAGAATGTGGCTGCATATTATGACCCATAAATAATATGTAATCAAAACTGAATTTCAATTTTATTCTTCTGGACTGCTCATTCTGTGACTTAATCCAAATCAAAAAGAAAAGACCATCAAAATTTTATCTCCAAAACATACCTCCAGCAAATCATCAAATTTCAATAAGAAATGCCAAATTTAAAAGGAAAATGCATTAGCAGAAATGCTTTTCCGTGTTCAGAATGTGGCTGCATGTTTTGACTCATAAATAGAATGAGGAATAAGAAAACCAAACTGCATTTTCACTTTTTCTTCTTTAGGTTGCACAATTTATGCCAAAGTCAAAAAGAAAATGAAAAGCACATACTCAGCTATTTACCTGCTAGCTGATAACTGATACCTGTTAGTATGTCCCTCCTTAACGCTATCACGCAAATCTTACATTGCTTACACCTGCGCTGCTTGGGATTGCTTACCCCATGTTAATTTTTGTAAGTTCTGATTTCTCGTTATTCACTTTTTTACGTGTCAAAATATGTGGCCACATTCTGAAAATGAATAAGGAAATTCTGTGAATGCATTAAAATTTTTTTAATTTGATTTTTCTAATTGACAATGAATGAAAATTGGCTGGGGTATGTTTTGAAAATTACATCTACCAGGTCTGTTGCGTTTTCATTCGGATTAGGTCAAAGACCGAGCAATCTAGAAGAAGAAAATGAAAATGCAGTTGGATTATTTATTACTCATTTTAGTTATGAGTCAAAATATGCTGCCTCACCCAATAGTGGAAAATGTTTGATTTTGACAGTCCTCCTCAGGATAAACATTTTTGTGAAAGTATCTTTTAGAAATCATCAAAAAGCAGGATCAGGGCAAATATGATAGGATTCTGTTCTGCGTATATATAAGAATACAGGATTGTATGAAGTAACTCCATGATATTGAACTGATGCACTCGATGACCTGGGCTGATTACCAACAGTTCATAGTCACTGTTTAAAATGATTTGATGCTTTTCATCACCTTCACAGGGACATACAGATAAGAATATTCCATATGTTAGTGAGGATCTATCCAATAAATGTAAACGATTTAATTCTGAGGTGAAATTACATGGGATAAGAAAAGGGCCAATTACTGATCTCGGAGAGCATTGATTTCACATCAGTATATATTATTATTTTCAGTGGAATGCATGGAAGAAGGGATAATGGTTTCCATAACAGAGGCAACTAATTGAAGATAGAGACTAGATTTTGCAGGATCCTACACAAAGTATTGTAACTATACCAAAGAAATGACAAGCCCTGGAGGCTAACTGATATGGTTCAAATAAATGTTCCTCACTAGTTAGAAGGGTGTTGAGAAATTACTCATTCTAAATATTTTTAAAAAGAAGAAAAAACTGATATTTTTCATGATATTTTGTAAATTGTAACTGTTTGTGAACTTGAAAATTCATTGATGTGTATGGGTATGAATCACAAGTGTGCTAAAAAAAATGCATACGAATGAAAATAGTCTCATAGGGAAAATGTTGTGATGTTGCATGTTCCTGTGGTAAAAAGACCCAAAAGAAAATTTTGGAAATGTACAAGCTTTATTTTCAAATATGATTTTCAACAGGCATGGGTGACTTTTTACTATAGGGATGTGCTCATTTACCCATTCTGACATTTCTTCTTGTACAGGCCAAACTTCTGAGACACCGGTACAATTGAAAAAATTTAGTTTTTTTAGTCAGTCGAGTTTACAGAACATTTAGTTGCATGAGTCTGTGATGCGCTTCATGCTCATGAACTTGCTACCGCTCATGCCCAGCTCCTTGAAGCTCCTGTGCTCGCCGGCCTTCGCAAACATCATCTTGCCTCTGAAATGGGGCTGCTCGTACAGCAGCCACTGGCCGTCAATCACCTGGCAGGACAGGCATTCAGACATTCGGTAGCGCTCCATGATGTTCTCACAATCTTCCATCAGCTCGTGCATTTGACCACTGAAGTTCTCCCTCTCAAAGATCTTCATTCTGAAGGGACCTCTGTGCTGTAAACAAAAATGTAAGAAGTTTACCATAACCTGACCACCAAGAAACAATTCCCGATCATATTGAAAGATCAAATGTCCTACCATATTTATTGTACGGCAAGACCTAATGCAGTCTCTGATGCCTGCCATGCTCATTTGGTCAGCATACTCCCCCCGCCTCATGAAATACTGGTTTCCCATGTAGTTGGGCCGGTCATAGACCACAAAGCAGCCACTCTCCACCCTGCAGGAGTGGCATCTGCTGAGGAAGGAGGACAGCTCAGGGCAGTCACTGCTGGTCTCATAAGAGCGACCCTGGAAGTTCCTCTCCTCGTAGAAGATGATCTGGAAACAAAGAAGTGTGATCAGAACTGTGTTTTTTTTTTGTCAGATTAGAAATCGTAAATGTAACATATTTTAACATCCTCCCCAGTACATACCCGGCCCATTGTGACCCTTTGGCTGTTCCTCGGGACTGTGGCTGCTGTGTATTCGTGTTGGTGGTAACCGTTATTTATACATGCTCTTTTTGAAAAAGAGCATTTAAGGCTTCCATTGTGCAAATCCCTGACCCAGCAACATGCAATAGAAGCCTACTGAGCAGTCAGTGTGTTAAAGGGTTATTATCTGACACTATACCTTTGTGGCTGAAATGCATGTACTGTTTACATGCTACTGTGACCTATAGGGTATAATGAGAAGCTTCCATCAGTAATATTACCATTGTTCAAAGTATGAAATGGATCAGTTATTTATTAGATTGAAAAATATCTTAAATTCTATAGAAATTCACCTAAACATACTGTTTCTAATAAAATAGTCACACCTGATGTTACATCATTGTCTAGCTACACCTACATTGTGCCTACTGATATAAATATCCCATGTAATCTTGACATATATAAATATTTTCATGGATTGAAATTGATTAGTACAGTATACATAACCCTTATGGTACCAAGAGGCAGAGATATACCTTTGAGGTTATAGATAACATAGTTTTTAAGGCTGTGTTAATTTTCTATATAATAATTTTACCTCATGAGAGCATATATGACTGTTTGCAGTTTGAAGTCTGTTTGTTTTGGTAGAAAGGTTTATGTTGGTTACAATAATATCAATATCACATTGCACACTGCTGCTGTGGATATACATGTATATATATTATATTTTTTACACACATACATACATACATACATACATACATACATACATATGTATATGTATGTATATATGTGTGTATATGTGTGTTCGTATAAATAAATAAATATATGTATGTATATTTACGTACGTACGTAAGTACATATGTATGTATGTATGTATGTATGTATGTATGTATGTATGTATGTATGTATGTATGTATGTATGTATGTATGTATGTATGTATGTATGTATGTATATAGTTGGCAGGTCCATAACTAATTCTCATTTGATTTTATAATCCACTGATCAACAATTGTGACTGAACATACATTTTCATGATGAGACAAACAGTGATTTGTGGCATTATAGTTGATTCAGAGAACAGTTGCTGAAGTTTAACCATAATTTATTATGTTGGGCTAAAAGATAAAATACGGCCTGTGTTTGTTCATGTGTTCTTTCTTTATTGTTAGTTTTTGGGGGTATTTCCAATCTTAATATTTGTTGGTGGGATTAAACAGAGCTAGAAATGTCAAATTCAGAAAGCGTCCATTTGTCCAATAATAGAAACACAAATAATGTTCATGGAGTGCCAAGTTTAAAGGGGGGGGTTATTTTGTAATCAGTGATGTTTTACCTCGTAGCGATGGAGTTTGGTGCTGGTTGGTGAAGGCCAAGTCAGTGAATACAAAAGATGGAGATGTAAATTCAACTGTATTAACATTTAATCCAAACTTCTCAAGTGAATAATTCTTTGAAGCTAAGTTGTGCAATTTTATTTTGTATGTTGTACATGTAAAATCCTGTGCAAGTTTCTTATTCACAACCAACAATCACAAAATTCTATGTATTTGTTCATGTTGATGAGGAACTCTGTGATCCAGAATGTTTTTGGTTTGAAGTTTTTCATTTTCATTCCTTTTTATTGTTTTTTAAGTACTGCGAGAAATTAGTACAGCCAGGCTTTTTCGTGGTAATTTTCCAGAGAAATACCGTTATTCAAAAAAAAAAAATTAACCAGTCCTGTTTAATCTAGAAAATGACCTTCCAAAAGGATCAAGCGGGATATATTCATAAAGTTCAGCTGTGAACTCAGCTGTGGTCAAAGTCCAGGCTCAACTTTCAGGTTATTTCAGAGCATTTTAACGCAAAGTTTTTTTTATTGTGTTACATATTGTTTTAAACAAGTTTAATTTTTTTGCCCATTTATTTAACCAATCATGTCTCATTGATATATGTCATAATGTAAATATGAAGCTTTGTGTGCTTCTTTGTTTTCAGAGCTGCATGTCATAAACTTAAGCATTAACACTAGATTTTTTTTTCCTAAATGTTCCTTTTATGTGTCATTTTGTGTCATGAGAAATACTCAATGTCTCCCATTTGATCTCAACTGTTTTAATCCCTCAGTAAGGCATCCTCTGACATCAGGAAAAAAATGATTCTATTTCATGTTGAAAAATTGCACATTTGGATTATTTACTTAACACCAACATAAAATATAAGCTTTTGATATCTAATAACAAACCGCTGAAAATTTGACCATTAGAGGAGAATTGAGTATTAAATGAAGATGCATGTCAAACAATGTTTGATGATTTTACATATATCTTTTAGATGCTTAGAGAACTTGGGTTACTTGGGTGATATTTGAATCTGCTTTCTGCACAATTTTATTGGTGCTGGTTGAATTTTCAAAAAGACTTCATGAATGACCACTTGAACAATTTTTTTTATAGTGTTATCAATTTATTTGTACCATTTTATTAACATTGGAATAATAAGCCTTTTCTGACTAACAGGATTCCATGATGCGTCTAATGGATCCGATCCTCATGTCCATTGGGCCCATTCCCATATCTCTCATGCTTCTGTACTCGCCGGGCCTCAGATAAAGCATCCTGCCTCTGTAGTGGGGCTGCTCATACATCAGCCAGTGACCATCCAGTACATGAGCAGACTGGCAGTCAGACATGCGATAACGATCTTGGATAGAATCGCAGTCTTCCAACAGCTCATTCATCTGACCTCCAAAGTTCTCCCTCTCATAGATCCTCATTCTGAAAGGCCCTCTGTGCTGTAAAACACAAAGGATAAGACATTCATCTCTAAACTGTAAAGTCTGTCTTGGAGCTTTAAGAGTTGAGAAACATAAGCCAGTAGCGAGTCTCGAGTGATGAATTTACCATGGGGATCATACGGCAGGAACGAATACAGTCGCTCATGCTCATACCCATCAGACGCTGGTTGTCAGGATACTCTCCTCTCCTGACCAGCATCTGGTGGCCCATAAAGTTTGGACGCTCATAGACCATGAAGCAGCCACTCTCCACCCTACAGGAGTTACAGCGGCTCAGGTAGGAGGTCAGCTCAGCACAGTCGCTGCTGGTCTCATAGGAGCGACCCTGGAAGTTCCTGTCCTCATAGAAGATTATCTTGAAACAAAACATGGAACATTATGGATCAGAAATGTATATCTACCTCAACAAAATCCCGATCAGTTACTTCATTATATGGATTTAGAGGAATTAATTAACAATCGTGGCTTCTTACTCTGCCCATTTTGGTATCCAATCCAATCCCTGATTGCACTGCTACTTTGACCACGCCGTGTCTCTTTTATACCCATCATGATAGCTAAATGATCTATGGAGCCATTGTTTGAACATCTTACTCAGCAGCATAGCATACAGGGCTATAAAGGTTGTTAAATCAGTCTCTAAATGGTCATTATTCCAGACTGTATGCATCTGGTAATGTGCCAACAATGGCTTTCCTATGGGTTACAGATGGATGACAGTGGCAAATGTGTCAGCTGGGACACTTTGTGCTGTCATTGTTCGGTCTGTGGTGACAGTCGCTTGTTATTTTCCCATGTTACTCATCAGTCATTCACCCGGTCGGTTGTTCTATGATTATATTCTGTAATAATTTCTGTTCCATTTAACGTAAAAAACAAACAAACTGGAATATAAATAGCTGGTTTTGCCAATGCTGATTTGTGTGTTTGACATGAATGTCAAACATCAAAATAAGGCCATGAAGATGTGTTTCTAACATCAGGGTAAATATTTTTCCATAAGAACTTTGTGATTTTACCATAATTACAATAGAAATTAAGCCAAACATAAGCATGGTCTTTGCCAATTCAAATATGCAATCAGAAAATTTGGATTTTTTGATAGAGATATATAATTGATTGATTGATTGATTGATTCATTATCTGTATCGCTTATCATGCACTCAGGGTCACCGGGGGGCTGGTGTGTATTCCAGCTGTCATTGGGTGAGAGGCGGGGTTCACACCTGGACCGGTCACCAATCCATCACAGGTCCACAAATAGAGACAACTGTCCATTCACTCACTCATTGACATATGTTATAGAGACATGCAACCTTTCACTCCCTGATTCAAACAATTAAGTTGGCACCCTACTGGTACCTTCAGGACATATATATATATATATATATATATATATATATATATATATGTATGTATGTGTGTGTGCGTGTATATGTGTGTGTGTGTGCGTGTGTGTGTGTGTATATATATCTATATATACATATGTGTGTGTGTGTATATGTATACGTATATATATATATATATTCACACACACATGCACATATATACACACACACACACGCACACACACACACATATATATATGTATATATTCTGTATGTAAATGATATATTCATGAGTCTCAAAGATAGTTTATCTAGTTTGATGTTATGTATTCCAATTGCCTCTCTTGTTGATGAATCATTACGTTAGCATCCTGGACTACAAAGGTATGGAAATATTAACACAAATGATATTTTTTATCTTAAAATTGTAAAAAGACACTGTTGATGATAGGTGTTAGATGTGATCATCTATATAATTATACTTATATCCATATACTTTAGTTGGATGATGAATTTATCTGCAGAAGATTGTTTACTAAAGCCAATAAGCCAGTGGTAATTGTAGGAAACAGTTTCATACACATAAGTACATAAACAAAGCCTATGGCTTATTGTTGGTTAATTCAATCAAGATTCAATTCCACTATCAATTGCATGGCCTCAGTATAAATACATACTTGCTTCTATGGTTTTAACAACAAACAAAATATAACTGTAGGTAAAAGTACGAGTATCGTTTCAAAGGGTGCAAAATGTATATCTGGGGTGTCATCTTATGATGATGATCCCAAACCTGAAAATCCCTGAGGACGGTCTCTGATGTGCCATCTTTCATCTCCACCCTCATTGCATAGCTTTACTATCTTGCTAGCATACTATTCTATCTTCCGTCTATTTTTTCCTTTTTTTTTTACAGATGCCGTTCTTTTGTTGTCCTGAAGGTACCAGGATTATATTTCGAAAAAGAAAAAACTATTTCTCATAACCACTTCATTTTTTTCTTTGAATCTGCGTCCGTGGGTAGTAAAATGAGAGGACGTCGCTGCAAATTTTATTTGTATTTTCTTCTGTTTCAATCCTGTATGAACATTTCTTGTTTTTTGTGGAACGTTCTCATTTTTTCTTTCAATTTTGGACGAAAAAAAATCTATAATTCCAGCATGATAACCACTATACATCAAGTATATGTGCAGTAACTTTTCTATAAACTTGATTGAATTAATTTGCATCTTGCAAATATGAGTGTGACGTTTTAAACTGCATCACTATTGTTACCATATTATAGCTGCAGCTCCTGAGACGCATCCAGAACTTAGATAGCGTACTGTACAGTGTGTACTGCATTTAATGAATTACATTATGTGGCACAATAAATATTTTTCTTTTTTCTCGACCCCTCACCGTCTCCAAGTTGCCCATTATCGTGTAACTGCTACATTGTGTGTCCCACCACATTTTGGTAAGTATTAAATAAGGTATAATGATATATTGCCAAAAAAACACTCTCTTCACAAACACAATCTTTACAGCTATTTTTCATTGATGGTTTCTTTTGTGATTCTTCATGTCGGATGTGATTTACTGTGTTTTGTTCATCTGCTCTCCTGCCCTGTTTCTTTCTTCCCCCTCTCTACCTCTCTCCCTGGAGTTCTGCTTTCTCAATAGGGAACTTCTTGGACTCTAAATAACATTGTACCGAGTACATCCTTAACCTGCTTCATGAAAAATGACATGACATGACAACAATTTTTCTTGTGATTTTGTGCTATATATATCAAATTGAAATGACTCAAAATTACTCAAACTGAATTGAATTGAACTGAAGTGAATTAAAGAAATGATTTTTGCATGAGTATCAGTTATGACAATCAGATGCTGTCAGTATCCATGGTACTGTATTTTTAAGTGATGTGAGCAACCCCATAACCTCGATTTAAATATTTATTTATGTATAAATTATGTTATAATTTATATAAAGTTATATAAAAGTTGAATTTTTACTGTTTCTTCAGGTGACTGTGAAGGTTTCAAATGATGACCAGACCAGAAGTGTGCACTTTGTATCATTTTATTTGACAAAAAAAATCACTCTGATTTAACAGAAATCCATGATACGCCTGATGGAGCTGATCCTCATGCCACTGAATCCCAGAACTCTCAGGCTCCTGTGTTCCCCGGGGCTTAGGTAGATCATCCTGCCTCTGAAGTTGGGCTGCTCAAACAACAGCCAGTGGCCGTCCATCACCTGGCTGGACTGGCAGTCGCTCATGCGGAAGCGGTCCATCAGGTTGTCACAGTCATCCAGCAGCTCATGACTCTGGCCCAGGAAGTTCTCTCTCTCGAAGATCCTCAGCCTAAACTGTCCCCTATGCTGTTGACAAGACATAGAGGGCAGATTAGAAGTAATAGCGTTGCTCTCCACAGAAAATGGATGTGATGGTTATTTCTAGCTCTATCTACTGCCATGTAGGGGCTCCGATTTGATTTTTATGATTTTTTTCCATCATTACCTGAGGAATCATGCGGCAGGACCGGATAGAGTCACTCAGGCCGAAAGACATGTGGTCAGCGTACTCGCCCCTTCTCAGAAAAACCTGGTTTCCCATGAAGTTGGTACGCTCGAAGACCATGAAGCAACCGTTCTCCACCCTGCAGGACTGGCATCTGCTCAGGTAGGGGGTGATGTCGGCGCAGTCGCTCATGCACTCATAGGAGCGACCCAGGAAGTTCCTGTCCTCGTAGAAGATGATCTGTGCAAAAGAACAATTTGTCAAATTAAACATTTCAACAATTTTACAAACAACAGTGCATTTTTAATTGTGCTATTTTAAGCTATCCTTGTTTTCCCTCAATTGTTTCCATTTCTTTTTTTCATCTTTTCAAGCTAGCTTTTTGTTTGTTTTGCATGTCAGCTGTGTGTAGGACAGGCTTGTCTCTCTCTCTTCTCTCTCTCTCTCCACATACCTTGCCCATGTTGATGAATATGCGTTTGTGGGAATCTGTCCAACATCCTGTGGCTGCCAGTGGGTTTTATAGTTGATTCGTCCTCTAAAAAGGTTTTGTTATTCAAATGAGCTGGAAGCTGATGAATAAGTTATTCTGCCATTGCTGTTAATTTCATTTGTGTCATCATGATCCAGAATAAAGGGAGGAGAAAAGAGCAGAGGACTCACAGCAGGAAAAGTAGACTTGACAGTTTTTAAAATGTGTTAAGCTAGAGATGCATATTCTGAATTAGGACATATTTAAGTTTCTATTACTGGACAAAAGTGGTTGCTCTTTACTAGAACATGATTTTTTGATGTTACTATGTCATTATATCTAGTATGGTGAATTGAAAAACAATTAAATGTCTTCCTATTTTCTAGATGCTCGTGTTACTTTGTACACAATATGATACAAGCATTGATTATAAATTATAAATTTGAGTTTGCATATTTTGAATAAACACATTTTAAAATATTATACATTTGATATTTTTTGTTTATTGTGGGCATTTTACAATGTGGTGTCTTAATTAAATAAAAAAAAACAATTCTATAAATTTGAAAATGAAAGTTGGGGGGATTATCTATTGGAAAGGGACCCTGTATAACTTCAGTAAAACAGATTTTTTTTCCCCAACATTGAATGTGCTGACAAACAAAGTAAGCTCAACAAAACTCCCCTAGAAGAGCTGACAGTCGTTTTCTATTTCTATCATATTCAATATCTCCCTCAGAGTATATTATGTACATCCAGATTTAAACTTTTAAGCGTGGACCCATTACCCAAAACTCTTCATCCAGATCAATCTCTTTTTCATCTCAACAAAATAAGACTGAATAAAAAGAATCTGTCTATACAAGTAGGATTTTGCATATACACATCTGATTATGATAAGATGACTTTTTATTTACCGCTGTTACTTCTGTGAAGCAGCAATCTAAGGTGCTGTAGCTCTGAGTAGTGGTGTTGAAAAAAATTCCCTGAGTAGAATAACTGTATGTAGAAGATGTTCCGTTATGTGCCTTAGAATTTGGGGAAATCTCAACACTGAAAATCAACATATGAAACATTTAATCGATTTACACTCAGAAAACCCTACCAACAGTTGTTGAGGCATTCACAAAGCATATGTACTATCTTATTACCTAATTACCCTTCCTGAGACTGTTAAGTCAAGCATTTTTTCCTCTGAGTGGCAAATTATTAGCATTTATAAACTACTGACAACATTTTAAAACATTTATATGGGTAGTGTATTTTTCAAATTTTGAGTGTGTGCTACAACTTCATCAACATTGCTCATTTCCAAAAGGAGAATATCCTTCTGAGCACCTTCTAATGTTGAAAAGAAGTCAGAACTGAAGTCATGAAATTAGTATCAGATGACTTTCACCAGTGACCTTATGGTCTATGTCGTCGCCTTGGACCAACCTTTCAAGTGGGAAGATGTTTTCTTGAATTCCAAATCCCCACTGTTGATGCTAAGAGTCCCTGCAACCATGGCTGGGCTGCGCTCTGCATTTTGAGGGAGGGTGTACATCATTCTCATAAATAAAAATACACATACTCTGGTTCATACACTCTATCCACACACACGCACACGCACGCATGCACACACCCACACACGCACATACACATATATATAACTAGAAGAATATATATATATGGATAGATAGATGCTTGATCACATAACTGAAAAGAACAAAAATCCATTTATATATTCATTGTAGGAAAACACCATTCTAGGTACTGCATGTAGGGTTTGCCGACATGCACAATGCGTATATATCACATGAGGAACAGGGTATGTGCATGACAGAGAGAGAGAGAGAGAGAGAGAATCACATTGAACATGACCTGCTAGAGTGCGACATCCCCCGATAAGGAAGTCAGTGGTGTGGTACAGGAAGACAAAAGGTCCTGCAGCTGAATGTGACAGAGGAGCTATATCACAGTTATCAAAATATTTACCATTGCAATTTTGTGACCCAAAACCAAAATCACGGTGTAATTGGATCAAAAACCCAACTTTGGTGAAGACAGATTGTATTGTGACCTACAGCTGCAAGCCTCTGTGTGAGCAAATGAAAAATTTGAATTAACTTATTAAAGTGCTGCAATTGCGATACGCATTGAAGGGTATCGCTGGGGCTAAAATGCTGCTCAGACCTGTGCAAACATTATATCAAATGTTATAGCTTTATAAACTAAAAAAAGAGAGGGTGAAAGCAAAAGCAATGGTGCAGCCGGTAGCACAACAATCATTTAATCAAAAATTAGACAGTGATCATTAAGCAGAGAGTGTGTGTGGTTTTACTTTCCAGTTCTGGCAATTCTTTGATATGAGGCCATCACATTTGAACAAAGGGAAATCAAACTTGACCATTTTGCTGATATGCAAATCAGGTAATTTAGATAATAATAGCTTTCCCATGTCTGCACATTCTGCAGTTTGATATAAATCACAACCCTGCAGCTGGGTGAGAGGCAAGCAATATCAGGAAAATGGGGAAGGTAAGGAGCTCAGGCTTTGTAAAAGATTTGCAACATCAGAAGGAGAAATTGACAGATACTGTGTGTTTTGAACCTCTTTGGAATGTGATGATGTAACGCGGCGTGACTGAATGTTATGCAACGTACCCCGATTTTGTTTTTGCTCCCCCGCATCCAGATAGTGTTCTTTGAAGAAGTGAATTTCCAAGGCCGAATTTACGAGTGCAGCTCGGATTGCCTCGACCTGCGCTCGTACTTCAGCTGCTGCAACTCCATCAAAGTGGAGAGTGGCTGCTGGGTGCTGTATGAGCATCCCAATTACAGCGGGTACCAGTACATCCTGAGCCCTGGGGAGTATCCTGATCATTGCACGTGGATGGGATTCAACGACAGCATCAAGTCATGTCGCTCTATTACAAATGTGAGCTCAATAAACAGTGTGCTATTGTACATTGTAGAGAGAAGGCAAAGCTGAAGTTGCGTTGGCTCCGGGGTTACGTGTGTGCAAAATAGCGATGCCTCTGAGACACGGCTGAGTTTTTCTTTAGCATTTCTGAATTAATTTTTTCACGGAGGAGGGTTTCCAAGTCCAGTGAAATGCTACTGGGTGCAGCGTCCAAGCACTAATCCGTTAAAGACTGACGGACAAAAAGGAGAGATAAAAGGCTCATGATTTGGCAGGAGGGTACGTTATGTAACCCATGCACATCCTTTCTCAAAAGGACAACAGCCAAGAAACTAATTTGTAGGAGTGCTAAAAACAGAGGAGGGAAAAAGTTTGCATGTTGACGCTATTAATCATCTGTAATGTGCTCTCATGACTCTTCCAAGGTATACGGGAAGTCCTGGAAAATCAGGTTTTATGAAAAGCCAGATTTCGATGGCCGGGCCGCAGAGTGTGTGGAGGACTGCCCTTCGGTTTACGACGCCCTCAAGTTTGAAGAATTTCACTCTTGCGTGGTAATGGATGGTGCGTGGGTCTTGTACGAGCAGCCAAACTACCATGGACACCAGTACTTCCTGGAGCGCGGAGAATACCGCAGCTACACGGATTGGGGTGCCACCTCTCCAGCCGTGGGATCGTTCCGCATGATCACAGATTTCTAGAACAGATGATCACACTAGCGTTGACAGCCCTTAAAAATCCAGATCTCACAGGGGCTTTGTCCTATTGTCATCCCCTTTACTCAATATCTAGACAGTTCTATGTCGAATACTATATGGTAAACTCACTGGTAAAATGTTAACTGTATATTAGAATGTATAACATAACCACATTAACATTGAACATCAGCAGGCATTAAAAAAAAAAACCAAAACAAAACAACATTATATTATTCTGGTTGTATTTTCCTGAAAGAAATAAATATAATTTACCATGTCACTTTCTGCATTGTAATGCTTGCATTTTTTCTGACTCACCAGTGAGTCAACAAATCTCTGAAAGTGGAATATACATAAACTGATGAGAAAACTCTGCTTTGCAGTAATCACGAATATATTCTCACTTAATCTATTTTAAAACCCCTTGGTGATTTTTCCTAGTATTTCCGGGAATATCCTGACTTTCACGTCAATGTAGTGGTTGCCATTTTCTCCCCAAGTTCTCCTAAAGACCTGCTTTAGCTGCATTTTGATCAGTCAGGATACATGGAAAATGAGAAAATCAATTTGAAACTGATATGTACTGGTGTCTATCATTATGTGTTCATTGTTCAAGTCTTTGGTAAGATGGGGATCAGAACTTACTACCTGCCTGCTGGCATGTGAGGACATCCAGTGTGAACTTTATATCTTGGCATTAATAAAGTGTGAATTTGTCAATGTTAGGCAAAGGGTACGAAAAGTTCAGTTTCAATAAATGAAACTTATCAAACTACAATCTAACGCCAAGAAATGATATATTTACATCACATTTTTAACCCAGATGAAGGAAATCCGTGTGCCATGGCACAGGTGAGGAAGTCAAGGTATTTATTTTATGCCAGCAAAAACAACCATTCATGCATGCCATGAATAAACCCAACTCTGAATAGAGACGCTGATCGATCGAGTGGTTATCTTTGGAAGAAAGCACAAGTGCTTTGGCCCCCGTGTGCAGCATACAGGTGTTCATGAAGGTCAGTACAGATGATCCTGTGAAAAAAAAGAAGAAAGAGATAGGAAAAGTGGGGGAGGGATTGGAGGCGGGAGGCACAGGGCTCAGCTAAACCTGAGGACAAAGCGGTGCAGCCTGCTGATGACTCAGTGGGATTTGCCAGTCAGAGCCTAGAGCATGCCAGCTGTGTTAGTGCTGATGCTCAGCTGCCTGGAAAAACACGATGACCACCCTCCCCGCCCCCCTGTCCCCTTCCTCATCCAAAACACAAAGGGAGCCCAGCCAGCACGTTCTTCTAGCTGGGGTCATTCACCTCCAAAGCTTCTTTGTTAGCTGCAGCTTCCCTGACAGTGATGGAAAGTGGGATTTTATGGGGGCGCTCCACACCATGTTGAAAGAATGTGTTCCCTCTGGTGGATGGTGACCAGAGCTGCAGCCAAGGTTATTCTTGTCTGCTTTTCACTGCTTTCGTCTTTCTTCAAAATCAAGAGCCCTTTAAACTCTACCTTAATTATTCCCTCCTGATACGACATGAAACTAGCTGACACGCAAATATTTGACCACAAACTTGTGTTGTAGTCCCCCACGAAAAGCTCATGTCTTTGAGCATTTAGAATTATACCCCTCTTATTTGCAGCATTTGACTAAAATTATAACCATGGGACATCTTGTAAAAATTCAAGAAAAAAATTGAAAAAATTCCATACTATGACAGATGTCTACTTTTCCTTGACTTTTATGCAACGGAGCGTTCTATTACCCAAAAGCTGTTTTTCTCTGAAGCGAATTTTATTCACTTATGTTGTTGAAATGTGTCCTCGGAAGCCATGAAGAACTATATTAATCCCAGGGCGGGGAAGAATGGAGTCTCTGCACTGAAATAATGACCTTCTATGACTATCACAGATTGACGGTAGAAGAAGGATGCGATCTTTAAGTGAGAGCATGTCTAGATAGAAACACGCCAGCTTTGAGGATAAACTGACAGATACGTAAAACAAGAATAGTCCAAAATGAGCTAAGTGGAATGTGGAAACATCCTTAAAACCAAAGTTGTCCTGTGTAAGAGTGTATCATGGTTCCAATGTAATAATACTGTGCATATTGTCGGTGAAAGGTTGTAAGTGGTGACTTTATCTCCCGGAATTATTTCCAATGAATTGCTAACGAAAGTTTTATGCGTGTTTAATCCTAATATATAATGTTTGATCAGTGCAAGGTAATCGTGTCCTTATTGCATATTCTCTGGGATGTTCTGACTCTCGGCTGTGGCCAACACTATGCCAAGAGGCCTGTTTTCCCTCTGTCTTTATTTGTATATTAAACTGACATCTAAATTCCCTCAAGTATTTACACGAGATGAACACTTGTCAGCTGGGGATGACGTTTTGGACCCCTACCTTTGTGCTTTTGTGAAGAACGTAGATGTTTCACTTGATTACTTTATGAAATCTAGTTGTGCTTGGCCAGCTGTTTACCCTGAAATGCTTTTAAGATGATGCCCCTGGAGGTGGCTCTCTGTGCCTCTGGCAAAGAGTCACGTATGTATTGGTTGTAAATTTACTCTGGCCTCTTTCCCCACTTACTTTAATGCTCTAATTCAATTGGAGTCACTGCTGATCAATATTCATGTTGTACCATTTCTCCATCAATACTAGTGCTATCTCATCCCCTGCATTCATTGTTCCCTATGGATTATGATTCAGCTCGAGGTCAATATTTGCTGCGTGACAAAGCAAATGTTATGAGTTATCTCCATTGATCAGCAAGCCATTGCTCTGTTATGGCCTTGGATATGTGGATATTTGTTATCCACTGCTACTCTGAAATAGAGCATGTTCTGCTGAAGCTACTGTGAAAATTATAACAACATAGAAATAACAATACTGATAATAAAAATTACTTTGGTAAATTTCACTAACACACCTCACGGCTGCGCATTCATGGGATTTTGTGGTTTGTGATAGTTCACTGTGATTATATGCTTCATCTTAAAACAAACAGCTAAATTTGAAATAATAAGAGTTTGGAATGCTGTTCAATCCATATTTAACAACAATAAAAACAGTATAATATTTTTGCATCATGTTTCCGAAATGATCTAGAGAAGAACATGATATCTGCAGTTCATCCCAGTTTGACTTTAAACAGCCTTTGACTGTAATATTAAGTGGTCTTTCATGAAATATCCTTAAATCCAGTCACTCCCACCGTTTATCCAGAACTAAAGCCAACAGGGAGTCCAGGGCCTATCCCAGCTGTCACTGGGTCAGAGATAGGGTTTGCCCTGGTCCCGGTACATCAAAGGACCACATATAGAAACACGCGACCACTCAGTCACACAGCCACACATCATAGAGACGTACAACCATCCACTCTGTCACACGTCTAGGCAGGTTTCAAGCTGTGGGAGGAAACTGAAGAACCCAGATGAAAGCGATGCAGACACAGTGAAATCATGCAAACTCCAGGCAGAAAGGCCTCCTGTCGGAATTGAACGTGTGACCTCCTTGCTGTTGGGTGGAACAAGAACCATTGCTTAAACCAGACAATGTAAACGGCCTTCAGCTCCTGCCTCGGAGTGAGAAGGCACTCCAATGGATACACACACTTGGTCTCTTGGTCTCTTGAGCCCCCTCTCTTCTCTAAGGAGACCCACGATGATGAGATGGCTCTATACCCACCATCTTCATGTGCCTGACACTCCCATGCGCACGTGTGTTCACACCTCCCTCGACAGGTGCATGCCTTCATGCTGGCCCGAGAACATGGTGTGGTAGGCCAGCCACGGCACCACGCCCATATTGAGCTGGCATTACATGTTATAACAAAAGCTGATAAATCATGGACAATGAGGACTCCATTATTCCTCTAATTTTGTCAATCCACATGCAAGAGCCCTGCTGTTGACCACTAGATGGCAGGATTTTTACAGAGTATTACTAAGTCTCAAAAGGCAAATGGTCACCTCAAACCTATAATTAATCAACGGGATCAATTTCAAGAAGCTGAAGGAAATGATAGAGCCCACCCATAAACTAAACATTAAAATTCATCTCACTCCACTTGTATCAAAATACGTTTGACAGCGTTCGACAGATAAGGTTAATCATTTTGTTGTGCCCGAGACTATACATGCAAATAGTGAGAGAGACAAAAGGAAGCAGAGGAGGACAAAGTATTAAACTATACACGGCAACAAAAGATGCTGTGGTCACTTAGCCGTCAATATGGATCAGATCGGTTCTTTCTTGAGCTACTGTAGTCATTCCCTCTCATTTGTCCACACACACACACACACACACACACACACACACACACACACACACACACACACACACACACACACACACACACACACACACACACACACACACCTTTGTGCTTAAGGCTCACAAAAGACTCTGCTGTGACGTCAAGCTGGGGGAAAGGGAGCAAGAAACAGCATTGCCATGGAAACCAATCTCCCACAATTTATCTGTGATTTATGAGCCGTCCTGAATCTGAGAAGATGAATGGTGTATAAAGCGAGACGATCCCTCTATCTTAAGGCACAGCAGCCAAAAATTAATAAAAAATAGATGGATTGAAATATTCTTGCACAGCAGCTCCCTTACTAAATGTTTACTTTATTTTTAGACCCTGCTTCTTGTAAGTAGCACCATTTATAGGCTCCAGGCATAAACCTCAAGGTATTCTCAGGAGACATGTCATGGGTAACGTGATCTTTTGTTGACACTAAAACTCCTTAAGCCAGTTATGTCCATCCGGCATGGGGGATCCCCTCACCGGAGTGGAAAAAAGGAAGTTAAATCTGCGCTGTCTGAAGATATGGCATATTATAACGGGGAACCGGGCTATGTGCTGATGAGGAGGCGGTGGCAGGAGACAAATATGGAGTGCTGTTTCTCCATCCAATTTGAATTGAAACCTTTGACGTGTGACTGACAGCTCATTAGTCTCATTAGAGGGGTTAGACTGCGGCCACTGTGGAGCCCAATTATTTGCATTAGTACTGGGACTATTGGGACTAAAGCATCACTGTGGGGAGTGCTGTCTCTTTTCATGTAGACAGATTTTGGCTGCATGTATATGTTTATATGATTATGACATTATAGTGTTCATTTTGTCAAGTACAGATAGATTTTAAGAGTCATAAGTTCCCATGAGATCGTCTTTTCATTGTGTCACTTGACAAACTTGTTTATTCAACAGATACAGAATGAGAAAAGCCTACTTTTTCTTCGTCTTGTGAAAAGGGAACGTCCCAACATGGTAATCCAGCTACTCTTAGGCTTTTGCTTTTCAGGCCCTTTTCTGGTTCCCAAACAAAATCCCTGTCGGGAAAATCAAAAATGAATTCTGATCTGAATAGGAATAGGATTTATAACTTGTTTTCTGTTGACATGGCCATCTTGCAGTTTAGTGTGATGGAGAAATTGGGGCGTGGATATTGTTTTGCACTCATAGTGACCATTGAAAAAAAGCATATTCTCACCCTCTGGTGGATTGAATGCATGAATCATTAAGATCATTTTATGGGTATTTTTTCTCCAAAATAGCATGTATTTTTCTTGGTTGTGGAGGAACCTGTCACCAACGGCAGTTTGCATATACATGTTGCACACGTGGAGTTTAGAAAGGATCTTCCTTCAGCTCTAACAGGTATTCCCTCTCATTATTCTCACACACCCCTTGTTTTTGTACAATGCAATACATCCGTAGTATGTTTAATACGGCATAGTATACTGTCAGAGCCCACTTGGAGACAAAGCATGAGATAAGTTTCAATTTCATTTTCAATTTTTCTACATCAAGGATCAATGTGGCTTTTACCCAACAGCCGTTTTCAGTGCATAGTCAGAATGCGGGGCTGAGCTTTGGTTTGTTTGCAGCAGAGCTGTGAGTCCATAACATTCCCCAGACCTGCTCAAGTAGAAATGCCACAGATGGCTTTAATTGTACAACAGCTCTATGACACATGCTTGCCAAACCAAACATTTGGTTTATGATTGAGGGCGGGGAGGAGGACTGCAATATATCCAGTGCACCAACCTCTAAGCACACACACACGCACACGCACACGCACACGCACACGCACACGCACACGCACACGCACACGCACACGCACACGCACACGCACACACACGCACGCACACACACACACAGGAGCTGCCTGTTGCAGCTATCTGAGTGTTTACAGTGCCGTATGAGGGGGGATCCTGGGAGGCAGCTATTTTTAGCTCAAGTTTCATCATTCCTCACACTGCTCTGCATGCAGCTGCAGCCTAGTGCTGCATTCTAATGAAGAGACAAGCAGATGGCAGTGACACACCTTTCCGTTGCCAAAAATGTGAGGGAAAATAAAACGTCCCCGACCATTCTAATATTAAAACAATGGTTTAAATTTCAGACGTGGTGCCCACGCTATCACATCTCTGATATATATTCAATGCGAGTTTAGTTTTCCAGTCATCCCACGGTATGCAATGGATTTGTTAAGTTTCCATGAGATGAGTGTACATTTTTGACCTGACTAGGAAGTGAACTCCGATGTGCAGTGTATCTGCTCAGGCAATGATAGTGCTCAGGAATGTGAACATTCAGTTGTTAGCTTGCAGAAATATTAATGAATTAATGTGTTATGACTGGATGGTTAAATCATCTTCATCATTGACAGTGCCAAGGTCAGTGTTTGCTGTTTCCAAAAGCTCAAACGCCTTTGTACAAACAAAGCATCGAGTGAGTCTCAGTTTTGCGGAAAAGGGCCCCTTGTATCGATAAGCACACGCATGATTACTATCACTAAATCAGTCACGGGTTGAGTTTTCAGGCTGGGGGTTTCCCAGGGTTCATTTTCCAGTTTTTTGGTTCAGTCTGACATCTCTACTTTTTTTTATTCTGAGCCGGGCAGTTATTTTCAGCAAGAAAAATAACAAATGGGTGAACAGGTCCCTGCATTCAAACAAAGACTAAAATTAAAAGCAACATCCAGAGAGGAGAGCGGAGAGCGTTAGATATATCAAATTGCCTTAAAAAAACACATTTACCGTAGACGATCACATGCAGCCTTTTTCTGCTGATAAGTTTTGTTGGTGTAATTATGGGTCTTTGAAATGGAGCCTGTCAGATATGCGTGAGTCAAATCCCAGTCCTTGACTTGAGTCGAGGCAAATTTCCATAAAGGGTTTGCTTTTTGTTTCGTATGGTCCCAGGACTTGCTTTTCCATGAATCTTATTATAACCCTGCCAGGCGGGCAAGTGGGTGCCATTTATTCAGGTTTCATCTGTAACTTGATGGTCTATAAAGGACATTTTTCTTTCTTTGCTTGTCACCTCTTCTCAATCAGTAGGGGAGAGACATTGATATGGCATGGATTGCAGAATGGGGGGGAGGGGGCAGGAGCCCTGGCTAATCACAATGCAATATTCTTAACTTCCCACGCTGCCTTGGCCCTTCATGTAACCTGTGCAGATCTGATATGGTGAAAGATAACTGAAAATACCGATTTTACCGAAGCATACAATACCACTTATGTAGTGGGTCCATAGTGCTCTATTCGCAAAAATAAGACAAATGAGGTCTCCTTCAGACACTATAGATGTACAGTACAACACCCCCCCAGTGTTCCTGTATTAGTCATGAATCTCTCAAGTGATTTATTTTGAAAATAGACAGCATTTTATGGTACTTTTTTGCCGGGCTTCCTGTTCCATAGATTTTTGGGGTTCAAAATGGAGGAGGATGTTTTTCAACTGCACTTCAGTTCTTCTGGGAGGGTGGATTATTTCCTGCAGTGGCTTGCTTCATTTTCAGCCAACAATTGTAAGCACACTAGACTTAATGTGAACCAACATAATGTGTGCTCTGACTGGCAGAGCACAAGGGCCAATCATGGAGGAGAGACATCAAATTTATATAATTTTCTCAACAATGGAAAGTGAGAACAGAAAATATACGTTTGAAACTAAATAAGTTAATAAAATAATGACAGTTTTATATGAAATTCAAAATTTCTCAAACCACTCTTTGAAATCCAAGAACCAAAAATATTTAATTCAAATTTATAAGAATATATTAAATAATTTATGCAATAATATATTAACTTATTGAGACATTTATATAAGTTTAAGTGTTAATAGTCTTATACAAGGACATTAGGGTGGGACATAGCTAAGGTAGTAAGAATCGTTCAATGGGAACCAAACGTTCCTGGTTATGTTCTCGAGCTCCTCCAAACCTGCTGAGAGGTTGTTGAGCAAGACACTGATCTTCTACTTGCTCTCCGGGTGGTTCTAAGTGGCATCCTGCTGCTCATGGTTCAGCCATGATGGGTTCAATGTGGATGTCACTGATGGTGTGCTGCCAGTAGAACTAGATACGACTAAATAAAGGGCTTCTTCGTCTATAGTTTCATTTCTCCAAAGTGTCCTCATTTTGACTTGTTTTCTGGTCATACTTAGACTTTTTTTGTGCCTGAACCCAAAAACAAATGGCATTGACTGATATTGAAAAATATAAAATACCTTTTTTTTTCTAAACATAGGCTGACACTTTATGTGTTGGGATCCGACAAGCAGCAGCCATGCAGGAGTGACCTCCAGCAGGTGCGAGTCACTAAGCCTTGTAGGGCTGAGGATAAGAGGAGGCATTTGCTAGCCCTTCGGGGCCAGATTGTTGCGTCTCAAGCCCTGTCTCACGTCACACCCCTCTTCACAGCTCACGGTTCCTCTCAAGTTCTACGTCTCGCCCTTCCTCATATGTTCCTACGTCTCGCCCTTCATCGCCAGTTCCTATGACCTGCCAGTTGCCTCACCAGCTCATACGTCTCGCCAGTTGCCTCAGAGTCCCTTGGCTCCAGAGACAACCGAACCCAGCACAGCCCTCCCTTTCTGAATAAATCCTTAAATACCTTATCCCCTGGGAGTGTCCTTGCATTTGGGTCAGATCTCTGCACATATTATGACATTATGCTATCTCATTTCTTTGTTATTTATTCATTTATTTTTTAATCTTAAAATAGGGTGACACAGTTGTCACATTAATCACTGCAGGTTTGACTCAGTGTTAACTGCCTCTATCGATCGTGTTGATAACAATGAGAACATGCATAAAACTTCAATAAATGGGCCTAACCATAACGTGTCTTCTAGGCAACTGTAACTATGGAAATCCAGTCAAACTTATGCATGAACATACATCACAACACATTTAGCCCTTTTGAGTGAAATGTAAGCACCTTTAGAACATGCTCAGAAAAAGTGTGCTGCCACAGCTCTCCTGAATATGTGTTCTGCACTGAGACTCAGAGAATGTAACCAAAATTAAAATTTCCTTTCAAATCACTAGTTGGCTCAATAGTCCATAAGATTAAGTCCTTTTCTGTGAGCATAAATACACAACCGATTAACTAAGGTTAGGATATCTCCTTAACAAACAGTATTGTATAGTTTATCAGTCTCTGTACCTGGGTAGTCCTTCATTTGAACTATGTCATGGCTGACAGGGTACGCTCTTAATTTCTTCTGCAGCTTAGGGACAGTCGTTCAAATGTGCGGCCACAACATCAGCTGAGCAGGACTGGCCCCTATTGCAGGGATAGCCATGGCCGGGTAGCTCATCATAGGCTGCACTAAAGTCTCTGAATTCAGCAGATGCAAACTGCATGGTGTTGTCACTGATGAACTCCAGCAGTTTCCACCATCTTGCAAACATGCTATTGAATCTGCTAATGGCTTGGCGGCTAGACGTTGAGGGAAGGTCAACCATCTCAATGTAGCGTGATGTAGTGTGATGTAGCAGGCCACAATCAGAAAGCTCTTCCCTTGCAGCTTGAGGACCACTGCAACCTCCAGTCCCTCTGGAAAGGGCGTGGTTTTGAGGGGATCATGTCTTAGCTTTGGCATGTCCTCAATGCAGAAGGCACAGTGCATCGCTGTTTGTTTTATGTCACTGCTGATGCCAGGCCACCGGAATGTCATCTTGGCTCTTTCACAACATTTTGCTAGGCCTTGTTGACTCACATGGGTGATATCTCACTGTGGGAAGGACTGAAAGGAGGGAGCACGATCTCTCATCCGGCTTTTTTGCCCTTGGCACCAATAAGGTGCCCAAAGAGACTTATCTCTAATTTAATCGTCCATCACCACGGCGACTCATTCATGGTCTTTCAGTAGGTTTGACATCAGCCTCTGAAAGATTTCCTGAGTGGATGTGATCCCAAAGGGCAGGTGGTGGAAGCAAAACCTGCCCATCAGCGTGATAAACACACACTTGACTGTTTTGTTTAAGTATTTGAGGTCAGCACACACTCAGCCCCATCCTTGTTCACCTGTCGGTACACTAACCTCCTCAATGATCTCCAAAACTAACATCTGTTTCAGCTCTACTTCAACTTTGGGAAGTAGGGGGGAATAGAACTTGGTGGGGTGCTGCTGTGACATAGGGGTCAGCATCTTTCTTTAGCTTGACTGACTGGCTCACTGTCACTGCGTCGCTGTACTCCTTGGTGTGGAGTGGAGCAGCCCCCACTTTTGCCTCAAGGCCCATCTTCTCTGCAACACTTTTTTCCAGCAGGTTGTGTGAGCACGACCTTCTTAGCACAGCTGTCCAGAATGAGTATTTTTCCCTTGTCCTGGATGTGGCCAAGGAACTTCCTGATGCACTTTACTTCACCATCTGGGCTAGTTGCACTGGTATTGACCAGACAAGAGGTTTTTAGTTGGCTGTTGAATGGGCACATAGTAGTGATGTCAGCCCCAGTATCTATTTTGAATTTAACTGGGCTGCTGTTTACTGGCAATGTGAGTCTCCATTCTTCCTCTGAGCCTGGTTGTTCTATCATTTCAGGTTTCACGAAAGCCTCCAGAAGGAACTCATCACTGTCAACTTCATTGTCCACATCTTTGCATGCCACTGCACTGATCATCTCAGTCTTACTAAATTACCCTGAAGCACACTATTTTTGTTACACTTCCAACATACCTTCCATTGAGCTGGACACATTTCACTCTTTCCATGGTCCTTGTTGCATCTTGAGCACGTATTTTGTGCAGACTCATTGCCGCTCAGTTTCCTTTGCCATTGCCGTCCGTTGGTGGCTCTCTTTGCCTTTTGCTGCTGCTGGCCCCTATCTCACTGCATTCACAGAGCACTTGGCTCTCCCAATAGTTTGCCGTTTTATCTGTTCACGCTCTCTGGCCATTTGGATAGCTCTCACTAGAGTAAAGTCGTGCTCAAGACATTATCTTCATTATCATCATTATCATCATTGGAACCTGCCTTCGACTCACCTGGATCAATCTCATCCCCCCACACCCCTCTCCTCTGCTGGAGCCCTCCTGGATCTCTTCTGCCTCTGGGTTCACTTTTTATTCTGACTGACTCAGCTGTGACAGCGTCGGCAACCCGTAGCTCCGGAGCCGCATGCAGCTCTTTGATCCCTCTGATGTGGCTCCTTTCGGCTTTTGAAAATAATTAACGAGTATTTAACTAAAATGTATTTTATATTAGTTCATTCATTTTTAATATGTAATTTTAAATTTGAAGATTATTGCGATCTTGTAACATCTAAATAAAATGGGTTAACATTTTTTTGTTGTTCTTAAAACAACATGCATGCCTCACATATGACAGCTTACAATCTTGTGTGAAGATGAAGGTGACAGCATACAGCCCTGATATGCAGATGCTGTGTGCTGAGGTTCAGGAGCGGAAATCACATTAACAGAGTATGCTAATTATTTTAATTGCCTATTATTTTGTATGTATTCATATTTTTCCATTGTTCAGTGAAATAGACCTTTTATTATTCAGGTTGACAGCTGACTGTATGCGCCAGTAAAAGGATGACAGCACACAGAGAGAGGACTGCATTTTTGGTTTGCTGTCGGTGGATGATTTAAGTTCAGCTTTTTTTTTTTTCAGAAATACAGGAAGGACTCAAATAGACATTGAGTGTTGGCCTACGTCTTTTTTTGAAGTTCAGAATGTTTTGTTGCATGCAGAAATGTAATTTTGTTTTCTCTGCAGGTTGTTCATTGATTTAAAAAAGTGTAACACTTTTTGTTTATACATAGCATAAAGGCAAAAAGAGCGTTATATGCTGTGTTAATTCATTTTAAATTTCAAAAGTGTTTTGTGGCTCCCTGTGTTTTCTTTACTGTGGGGAAATGGGTCCAAATGGCTCTTTGAGTGGTAAAGGTTGCTGACCCCTGCTCTTGGTACTTTTGTATGGGTTTCCTCCCATAATCGAAAAAGGTAGCTTCATTGGAGACCCTAAATTGCCCAGACATGTGAATGACTGAGTGAATAGTTGTATGTCTCTATATGTTCTGTGAATGAGAGGGTGAATGATTGTGTCTCTATATGTGGCCTTGTGATCGACTAGGGACCGGTGCGTGGCGTACCCAGCCTCTGCTGGGATGGACTCTGGCCCTCCTCAACTCTCCTTGCAGTATTAAAGGTATTGATAATGATTCATGACTGAACAAATTAAAGAATGGATTTCTAAAGTAAGAAGAGTTGTTTGAGAACATGTCTTCACATCTTCTATTTTTGACACCCTCTTTCACTATGAGGGGATACTTCCAGAGCCAGAAACCAGAGCTTCCAGTTGCATAGAGTCAAAATTCTATCGCTCTGTCATCCTCAGGCACTGAGTGCTTAGATATACACTGTAAAAATACATGAAGACATCTGCTTTCATTTTTTTTTCATATATTTCTTATGAGGATGATTACAATTCATTCATATTTAGGTCCCACTGATCCAAGTAGCCAAAGGAAATTTTAGGAAAGCACAACAAAACAAAAGTTCAGGCCTCAGACGGCTTTTATTCTTTGTGTATTTTAACTGTTTACATATAAACAAAATATCCCAAATCTATATTGCAGTTCTTTGATGGATATGAACAAAAGCCTTCTTATTCAAACTTTATACTGCTAGGAGAGAGATGAGGGATGATCCGCAGGAAATGAGGTTTGAACCAGAGGACCTCACTGTCCGGTCTGTTCTTCCCGTCCTGTTTGTGTATATTTTGGGATCTTAGTTTGCTGTCATGTTCTTTTTAAAGGAAAATAGTCATGGACGCAAAACAGCTCAGCTCATAACAAGGTTCCCAAAGCATGGTCTATTGATAGACTCCGCCAAGTGGAAAACTGACATATCTGGGATGAACTTGTGTGTTTTTCTTTCTTCAACCTTTCATTTTTTCCCCTCGGGTTCCTTAGTGTTTTTTCACAGCTGCGGGCATATGCACATCTCTTAAACGTCACCTGATATTTATTACATGGTAGTTACTGTATCTATTCTTGGATATATAAACTGAAATTTGCTCCAAAACAGCACAGTGTGGTTTGTTTAGAGAGCCCAGTTGCGTCATGTAATGACAATTCCACTTTCGGTGTGTTTTGTGTGTGTGTGTGTGTGTGTGTGTGTGTGTGTGTGTGTGTGTGTGTGTGTGTGTGTGTGTGTGTGTGTGTGTGTGTGTGTTGCACTTAGGAAGCACTAGAAGCTCCGACAGATAAGGGGCTGACCCCTTGTCCTCTTAAAACCCAGAGAAGAAGCGGAATATCTGGAAGTTGCTGGATATTTTCCATTTCTTTAAGCAAATATTTAGCTCTTTTAAATCATTATTTTTTTCGTTATATAGATTTCCTCGTTCCGGGTATTTGCTTTATTACAGGGGCTACTTACAGATTTAAAGGCATACCTTTCAATCAGAGAGTTTTTCAATGAAAACAAAAGGATACAAATGAACGATAGCATTGAAAATCTAATCCTGGATTATAAAACCTTATTTTTCCACAGTCATTGGGTGGGAGCATCAAAACATAAGAGTAATAACATAATAATTAGGGAAGATTACACCATTGATGATTTTAAATCCTAGGGTGTAAACATGTGTCAACTCCAAGCTCTGCAATAGTCCGAGTGATGATCAATGCTAGTCATACGCAGTGAGTGGAAAAGCTGTGTAAATTTGTGTTAATATATATGTTTTAGTAGATTTGGATAGATTTTGCAGATAGATAGATAGATAGATAGATAGATAGATAGATAGATAGATAGATAGATAGATAGATAGATAGATAGAATGTACTTCATGGATCGCGAAACTGACAAAGGGCAGCAGCAGCAGCGGCAAGAGCACAACATACAGTAAAAA
>CAAKHD010011704.1:32140-64005 GCA_901007705.1 Fistularia tabacaria
TCATACGCAGTGAGTGGAAAAGCTGTGTAAATTTGTGTTAATATATATGTTTTAGTAGATTTGGATAGATTTTGCAGATAGATAGATAGATAGAAAGATAGATAGATAGATAGATAGATAGATAGATAGATAGATAGATAGATAGATAGATAGATAGATAGATAGATAGATAGATAGATAGATAGATAGATAGATAGATAGATAGATAGATAGATAGATAGAATGTACTTCATGGATCGCGAAACTGACAAAGGGCAGCAGCAGCAGTGGCAAGAGCACAACATACAGTAAAAAAGGAAATTTTACATCCCTCTTTCTGTGTAATACGTCTGAGTACTCTTCGCTCTTCTTGTTTTAGAGAATGAAAAATTGATCCAGCATCTATACTGACGTGCTTTGTTTGGGCAGATGACTCACACAACAGGAGCAGAAGCTTGGCCTGTTTATTTAATGTGTATGTGATGATGAAAAATTGTTGTATTCATACTATGAATTCTTTGGATTCTGCCCAAACAAATGTCAATAAAGTATCGAATGGATTATGAAATGCCAGGTAACTCTTTTTTTATGCAAATATGTGATGTATTCTGCCATAGAAATAGCAAGAATCCAGTCCCTGCCTCTACTCACTTAGCTTTCATAAAGTCACTTCATGGCGATGCTGCATTCCACATCAACACCTACGAGCTGAAAAATTACAGTGAGATAAAGTCTCACAAAGAAGAAATGGAAACCATGACATAGAAACTTTTAAATTGATTGAGAAAAATAAATAAAAATTCTTAATCATTGCATTTTCAGTCAGTACAGCTAACATATGGACTATCAGGATAATCATTTTAGCTCAGATACACTAAACTGGTTAACTCTGCTCGACACCAACAAAGACTAGGACCTGGGAGCCTGGGGGGGCGGGGTTGTTTCATGTATAGTGCACTCAAAACAAATATTAATTTGAGTTTTGGAATTGACCCATCAATGATAAAATTCATTTTCAGCGAATACCCATCAGTTTACAAATGGATTAAGATTATTCTAAAACAAACAGACTTCTTCGTGCCACAGGCTGCTTCCTCTTCAGAGGAGACGAGCTACAGGTCCTCCTTGCTGTTGCATGAATTTCCAGTGAAACCAACAATGAATAGACAATAAATTACCCTAACCCTAACCCTAACCCAAACTGTCTGTATTCAGGGGGGTTCTCGTCATCAATAACCTTTCACTTTTGTTTTTACAGACTTGGAGGCTCATCCACAGCGTAGTTATGTAATAACATGAGGTTTAAAGTACTTTAAGGTGGTCATACATTTGCATTTTCTTGTACAATTTGCATCATGTTCTCCTCATCCCTGACAATGTTCTCTTACTACACCAACCCTCACATCCTAATTTTCTTCTCTTCTCACCACTTCTCTGACTCACAATTCATCATTTATGTCTTACTCGCTCTCCTGCCCCGCTAGACCTATTCTTTTAAAAAATGATCTCTGCTTCTCCTCAAGCACCAGTCCATTTTCATTCATACTTAAAACCAAATAATCTTTTCCTTGTTTCACCGTTTGCCACGTGATCTGCAGGCTCCCATTAGAACTGAATATAAATTTAATTTCTATTTAATTCTGAATAGAATTGTTCAAAAACAAAATAAAAAATAAATGTGTGTTATTTGGAAATCTTTCAGGATTGGAACTCCAGATCACACTGTCAGCAAGAAGAGTGGTGACTGGGTGAATGATCTGTCTTCTACTGCTGGTGATGCTCAGAAGGAACATTACAAATATTTATCTAATTGAGAAGATCCCTCATTATGGTTCTTTACTCCTCCATCAGTGGAGAAATCCCCTCCAACGGCCATTTAGCTCTATGTGTGGGTGTGGTTGGAGGATACCTGTCACTGCAGGAGAATAAAGCAGAGAGAGAGAGAAAGCACGTTTACTGTGAAGAAATAAATTCAAGTGAGGATTTAAGATGATTTATGCCAGTCTGTCAATCTGTCAGGCGATTCTGGAGTGTGAAGGGGTGCACGACAGGATGAGACATGTTGACCTCAAGCGGGGAGAAAATTGGTGGCAATGCATTGAGAGGAAAAAGTGGGTCCGGAAGGCAGGCAAGGTTTTATCTACATCCCTGGTTAGGGGTTTCCCAGGAAATCAAAAACCTACTTGCTGGCAAGTCACCAGTCATAGATGAGATTGGTCTCCTCTTCAGTGTCACACTGAGGTCTGGGAGCATGAGCTGTGTTTTCCTTTACTTTAAAAATTGAGGACCAGAAGGTGGGTTCCAACCACAGAGGATAAAACTGCCTAGCTTACTGGAAAGTAGTGAAAGTAGTTCTGATTTTCAACTCTTTGATTTAGAAGCAACAAGAGTGTGTTTGAATTCTCAGCATGTCAGACATATTTGTGGCAGGTTTTGATGTCTGCCAGGACTTGTTTTGTTACCAAACCTATTCATGGTTTTTATTTGTAATATCTCCGGGTACATTTGGAGGGAATGTTTGCTGGGGGCGATTTGTTCGGCTGTTAGCACCTCAAAGTCAGAGAGCATTCTGATTCTGTCCAGGAAGCCAGGCGATGGGCCCCCTATAGGCTGGAAGGGAATGACTATCACAAGCATCTTGTGGCCTTTTTTCAAGTATCTTGGAGCCATTGTTTACAGGTGATTGAAGGATGGAGTGTGAATTGGTGTGGCATCAGCAGTGATGGGAGCAGTGTTTCAGTGTGCTAAAGTGAAGAAGTAGATGAAGTAGTGAGCCGGAGCTTTCATTTTATGAGTCTATTTATGTTTCGACTATGGTCATTGGCTTTGGGTCATGACCAAAAGATTAAGGTCTTGGATACAGCTGGGCCAAGAGCCTGCATGCTTGTGCGTACCTCAGAAAGTTAGCTGAGGAAATGCGGGCAGCTGGCAAAGATTTGTTTGACCCAGACCATGCTGGAGGGTTCCTGTGGCCTGGAAATGGCTTGGAGTCCCCCAGGAAGAGCCAGAGTGTGTTGCCAGAGGAGATGGGGACGCCTGGGTCACCCAGCTGGGCCTGCAGCAACCATGTCCTGGTCCTGTGTATGTATGTGTGTGTGTAAGTGTGTGAGTATATATATGGGTAAATGTGGCATATATACATACATATGCTGGTTTAATACTGTATGCTGTACAGTATATTAACATAATTATATGTGTTTGTGCGTGTGTGTGTGTAGTTGTGTAGCTGTATCATTTGCAACCCACAGATGTTATTTCTTTTTTTCAACAACTGCATATTAGGTACAGTGAATTATTGTGAAACAGTAGACTTAAACCTGAAGGGATTGATGCAGTAATTTAGTCACTTGGATTTCTTTTGCCCAGGCAGCTTGGATAGGTGACACAAATGGAGCATTTTAATTAAAAACTGCTGAGACACAGCGATCCTTGAAGAAGACTTGGCAGCCTGTGACAAGTCTCCTCATTCCTATGGTGTCAGTTGAGGAAAACCAATAACGGGAACTCAATTATTACCTTTGCAGGGAGCCAAAAAATCTCTACAAGCTCAAGGTCCCACATGGTGCTCCTCTTGTGAGTCTATTTTAGTTCCTTTGTGAGTTACAGTAGAACCTTGGCTTACAAATGCCCCTAATCACAAACAATTTAATCGAGCTCCGAACAAGCACGGACACACAAAAAAACAGACTTTTGGGCTTTCCACGTTGTGGCGTTGTAGTGTAGCGGCAGTCGTGCATGGTACTCCGTGTTGTTTATAATCCTGTCCTGTTATAACACTTTTTTGTGCTATTTTTCAGTATGTTAGCCCTCATTATGGCTCCTAAAAAAGTTAAAAGTGCTCGTGCTTGTGGTGGTAAAAAGGAGTCAAGAATGAAAGTCAATCTGAAGCAGGAAATAAGTGTTGTGTTTGTATTACAGATCTCGGCAAGCACTATGAGATAGTCATAGACATTTGTACAATCTTGAAGGACCAAGATGGGCAAAAGATGGGTGATGAGGCTAAAGGTGTGACTACATAAGCGAAGCAAAGGTTTCAAAGCTTAGAAGAAGAAGTAAAGTTATTGTTGGGTTGGATCAATAAAAGACAGCTTGCTGGAGATACTAGAGCGTAAGTGAGGGTCTGATATGCGAGACGGCTTTAAGATTTCACGAACGGAGTCAAAGAACTAATTGATTCATAAGCCAATGTCCTGTCGTGTCATCAAAAGATAATCTTTTAAATGCCTTTGATTCATAGTCTTAATGATCAGTGATGGGAGTCTGTAATTCAATGTTCATTTGTGATTGTTTGGTTGACTACTTGCTGCTATTTGTTTCCTATTTAACTGTTTGTGCATGTGGCAGTCTACCACATGACCTGGCTAGAATCATGTTTCAAGCATGTTGATTTGAGATTTTACTCTTTTGCATGAAGCATTCCTTTTAAAACTGAGGTATATTCAAAAATCTCTCTTTCCACCTGTTCTTTGCACGCTTATACACATGTGAACAGAGAAAAAGCCCAGACGCATATGTGAAACTGTTGCTGTTTGTTTTGCTTTAAAAACTGAATTTCCTGTATGCTTGTCTTGTGAATTGATAAAGTAATTATTCACGCTTCTGGGGGTTGTATGGGTTTTGTCTATGAGGTGCAAAAAAAAAAAAATTCAAAGTGCATTCATTGAGAGTGTTCTAAATCCTGATTTGTAAGAACTATTCACTGCGGTTTCTTAAGATGATCACTGGAAACAAGAAGGGTTTGACTGGGTTAGCAATGATGTCAGAATATCTTAAATCTGACCTCAAACACAGATCCATCCACTTGTGTCCCAGCATTCGTCTAAGGTGATTAATGTTTATTTCTTCATCTGCTCTCAGATGGTTCCCTGATTGAATGAGCTTCGTACTTATTGAGTAACTTATTTATGTAACTTGAACTAAATGCTTCTGCAGTGAATCTTTCATCAACTCCAGTGATGCACAATAGTTGCACAAAAGCAAAATTGTTGCTATTGCTGCACAAAACATGTCGCAGATGAATTTGTTACCTTTTGGTGTTTCCTCTGCCTTTCTCGGTTTGGAGAGTCACCAAAATCAGCAGAAAGGAGTAAATGTGTTGATTGTTGTAATCCCCTGCCCGAGCATTAGCATGCTGGGATCTTACTGAGTAAGGGGTTTTCTATCCATCCATCTTCCACCGCTTATCCGAGGTCGGGTCGCGGGGGCAGCAGCGGAGCAGAGAGGCCCAGACTTCTCTCTCCTGAGCCACATGGTCCAGCTATTTTGGGGTAACCCCAAGGTGCTTGCAGGCCAGCCTAGAGACATAGTCTCTCCGGCGTGTCCTGGGTCTTCCTCGTGGCCTCCTCCCAGATGGACAAGCCTGAACCCCCCCCCCCTCCGGGAGGCATCCAGGAAGTATCCTGACCAGATGCCTGAGCCACCTTGTCTGACTCCTCTATATGTGGTGGAGCAGCGACTCTACTTTCACTTCTCACCCCAACTCCTCTACCTGGGGCAGGACCTCTTCCCCAACCCGGAGTGGGCACTCCAACCGTTTGTGGTTGAGCACCATGGTCTCGGATTTGCTGATCCTCATCCTGGCCGTTTCACATTCGACTGCAAACCGCATCAGTGAGAGCTGGAGAGCATGGCCCGATGAAGCCAACAGAACACCATCATCAAATCATCAAAAAGCAGAGACATGATCCTGTGACCACCAAACCGGATCCCTCAATAACCTGGCTGTGCCTAGAAATTCTGTCCAGAAAAGTTATGAACAGAATTGGGGACAAAGGGCAGCCCTGGCGAAGTCCAACTCTCACCGGAAACAGGTCCTACTCACAACTGGCAATGCGGACCAAGCTCCGACACCTGTCATACAGGGATTGAACAGCCCGTATAATAGTGCTCGGTATCCCATATTCCCGGAGCACCACCCCACAGGATTGCCCGTGGGAGAGGGTCGGATGCCCTCTCCAGATCCATAAAACACATGCAGACTGCCTGGCCAAACTCCAATGCCCCCACGAGAACCCTGCTAAGGGTATAGAACTGGTCCACTGTTCCATGACTAGGACGAAAACCACACTGTTCCTCCTGGATCCGAGGTTCAACGACTCCTTACCAAGGAGGCTGAGGAGTAGGATCCCCCTGTAGTTGGAGCTCACCCTTCGACCCCCCTTTTTAAAAAAGGGGATCACCAACCCGGTCTTCCAGTCCAGCAGCACTGCCATGACGTCCACGCAATACTGCAGAGGCGTGTCAGACAGAACAGCCCTACAGCATCCAGAGCCTTGAGGCCGCCAGGGCGGACCTCATCCAACCCCGGGGCCCCGCTACTAAAGAGCCTTTTGACTGCTGCAGCATTTTCAGCCCCAGAAATAGGTGGGCCCCCTCCAGAGACCCCCAGCCCTACATCCTCATTTGAGGCAAGGCGATTCAATGGGATTGAGGAGGTCTGAGAAGCATTCCTGCCACTGATCTGCAACGTTTCTTGTTGAGGTCAGCAGTGCCCCGCTTCCACTGTACTCAATGTTGACAGAGCACTGCTTCTCCCTCCTGAGCCGGATGGTTGACCAGAATCTCCTCGAAACCCACCGGAAGTTGTTCTGAATGGTGTCCACGAACTCCTCCCATGCCCGAGTTTTTGCCTCCACAACTACCAAGGCCGCATGCTGCTTGGCCTGCTGGTAACTGTTAGCTGCCTTCAAAGCCCCACTTGCCAAAAAGGCCCGACAGGCCCTTCAGTTTGACAGCATCCTTCAGCGCTGGGATCCACCAGCGGGTTCGAGGGTTGCCGCCCCGACAGGCACCGACTGCCTTAAGGCCGCAGCTCCGGTCTACTGCATTGACAATGGAAGCGCGGAACATGGCCCGTTCGGACTCAATGACCCCCGCCTCCCTCGGGATGTGGTTGTAGCTCTGCCGGAGGTGGGAGTTGAAACTCTTTCTGACAGGGGACTCTGCCAAATGTTTCCAGCAGACCCTCACGTTCCATTTGGGTCTGCCAGGTTTGACTGGCATCCTCCCCCACCACCGGAGCCAACTCACCACCAGGTGGTGATCAGTTGACAGCTCCACCCCTCTCTTCACCCGAGTGTCCAGGGTGTACGGATTTAAGTCTGAAGACAGGACCACAAAGTTGATCAAAGAACTATGGCCTTAGGTGCCTCAGTGCCAAGTGCATATATGAACACCTTTCTGCCTGAACTTGGTGTTTGTTATGGACAATCCGTCTGTAAAAACTCATTTTTTAAAAATAAAATAAATTCTGTGTTTATAGCACAAGCAGATTTGTATCACTTTAAGGGGAAAGTGGTTTCTGCATCTTGTGAGCGCTTGAGCAGCCATGGTGTAGGAACACTGCTCGTTTAATCCTCATTAAAGATCGGTGTGAGGAAAGTGAAGTAGCTTGGTGACATCACAGGGGGATTAAACTCGGGAAGATCAAAGTGGTGCTTGATATTAGTATCCTTCACCTCCTCCTTTGTTTGCTGCTCCCACACCTACCCAAATAGGTCGACAATCTGGGAGGGTTTCAAGAGTCTGCATCCTTGAGATAAAGACTTAATGAACATGTGGAATCGCAAAATTGTTTCGTCACATGTTTATGAAGCCCATTCTCTTCTACTCATCCACTTTTATTGAAAGTCATGATTCCAGTTCAATATATATTTTTTTTTTACAACAAATTACACAAGCATTTATTTTTGTATGCCTTAAGAAAGTAAGTGCCCCTTAATAGAGTAACACTTTCACGTGGCTGATACTTTTATCCAAAGCAACGTGCATCTGAGAGTCCACGCACACACAGATGGCTTTTGCATTGGGATCTGCTTGAGCTCAGGATCCAACTGTTGACATTCTTAATACAGAGTATTAAACTCAACTTTGAGAAGTAAACACAAGCAATTCATAGTGGGAGTGAGTTAGTGACAAACAGTTGATTGCATCTCAGTTGGCGCACAGGTCCTCTGATGACGATGAATGTTCTCAGTGCATTCATGAAAGTATCTGTTCTTAAGTCCTCTAGTAACTCTATATGCACAGCACAGCTCTGCAGCACAAACAGGTGAACAACAATCCATAACGTTTAGACTCCTTTCTTCCTTCCTTTACAATGAAGGGGCCAAAACAATTGAGACCACAATAAGTGAATGGAGGAGATGTCTCAGTTCTCTCTTCTGGCAGATCTGACATTTGTTGGACCTCAGTTGTTCTTCTGTATCTCCTACATTTCACACATCTGAAGATGTGTGAGGAGACCATGTTTCCACATCCTATGATCCATATCCCATTTGCATGCAACTCGTTCTTTGTCATGCCTCATCCTTGGTGGAAGAGCCGCTCATGAAGATGCTTGACAAGCAAGGATGACACATGAGGTTTCTTCGGAAGTATTGCAGGTTGCCTCACATCGTGGCATAAAGCTGCTTTGGATAGACATCCTCCCACCCTGAGAATGTTGTTTTCATCTAAGGAAGCATTCAACTGATGTAGCTTGTTGTGTTTGCTCAGGGGGTATTCTTTCTGGAGCTTTAATTTTTGCATATCTTCAGTGAAAGCTTCTTGTTGCACCTACCCGATAATAATGATTTCTGCTTCCCTTTGTTCTTCAAGATTGGTTGCTTCATTTGTTCTTGGCTGAAAGCCTTAAACTCTCTGATGTATATCTTGAGCTTAGCGACAGCTTTCACTGCTCTGCATCAGTCGGAGAATTTAGCGAGGTGATTCACCATTGATCTTTCTTCTTTTGTCTTGACTGTCTGAACATAAGATATGCGAAGCCCATGTACAGTTATTTCTATTTCTTTCTATTTATTTGCGATTTCTCCCACCATCTTCTCTTCAGGTGGGAAATGTTGCTGCCACAGAAAGTCTGGTCCTCGCAGCCAATTAGACTCTTTCAGTTGTCGTTCTAAAGCAGAGAGTCTGTGAACAGCACAAAATGTATTGTCTGGATGATCAGGTTTATCTGTCTTGAAAGAAGGTGGGAGTTCAAAGTAGCCATCTTCCTTCTGCCTGATACCTTCCTTCACTTTGGACAGAAAGAGAAGGTCTTCCTGTGAAACCAATATGTCATCTGTGGTGTGTTCTGTGAAATCAGATTCAAGAGCCTTGATTATGTCTGTTGGATTGATTTCCTTGACATGAGTTTTACAAAGTGCACCTCTCTTCTTAATGTTAACGAAGGTTACATGATCGGTGTCACTTGATGCACCATGACTCTGTGACTTGTTCCTATCGCATCACTGTAGTCACTTGCTGGACTAAAGCAACCAATGATGCTCCAACCAAGATTTGTGCGCTGAGCATAGGGATAGTTTTCTTCACCAGACAGCATCTCTCTTGGAAGGAGGGCTTGTTGACAGTTATAACCAATTAGAAGGACTACTTCACAATCTAAAGGTAGTGGGATCTTGTCGACAAGCTATTCTAGGTGAGGCCACTTTTGAGCTGTCTGGGAAGTTGGAATATGTGCCCTGTCTGCTGGGATGAACTCTCTTGTGAAAAGTGGTAGCAATGGAATTCTTTTGTCTAGGTCATATCCTCTGACTTGCAAGTTTGTCAATTTTTGACAAAGTATGTCTGTTGACCCGTTAGACATAGTAGACAGCTACAAACAAGCATTCTCCTTCCTTGTGTCGAGGTCATGAGCCACCTCATCCAAAATGAAAGTTGTATCGCTCTGCGTGTTTAGGAGAGCATAAACCAGAATTTCTTGATCAGGCTGCTTTGTGGATGAGACCCAGACCGGGACGATTGGTGATGTCTGTGTGCTTAGGCCTGCCCTTGTGACTCTATTGGTAGTTCCTGTCGAAACTGGTTCTTTGTTGACTGCTTCGTCCTTTACATTTTTGTCTCCATTTGGAGATATGAATGTTTGATGTTCTGGTAACTTGTCAACATGTAAACATTTTGGATGTTTTTTCTGATATCTTTCACATGTGCTTCTGTCGTCACACCTCCTTGAGTGATGACCTGCCTTCAAGCACCCAAAGCAAAGCTTCTCTGTCTGCACAAACTTGACACGATCTTGAACTGTCTTTTCACAGAACTTCCTAGAGTTGGCAAGGACAAGTCCTGAACTTTTTCAGAAATCACACGATGGAATATTGTGTTGTGCTGCATTTGTGGAGAGTGTCTTTGCTTGGACAGTTTGACCACGGCGTTGCCTTTGTCTGTCTGTCTTCTTTTGACAAGAAGTCGACCAACTCTTTAAATGATGGGTATTTGGCATTTGCTAGTCAACTTTCCATCACCTCGTGGTTCCAGCTAGACACCAATCAGTATGGCAGTTTCAATAGAATTTTATGACTTTCATTGCAGTCGTTTAGAACTTCTAAAGTTTTGATGTGGGTCATTGCAGCTTCGCAGCTCTGGAGGAAGTCTGCAAATTCTCTTAACTCACAACCATCCTTGGAGTTAATTTTTGGCCATCCATGCATCTCATCTCTGAAGGACTTCCCAATTATGAATAGGTCTCCAAAGTGTTTTTACAACAGTTGCCAGGCTGAGACATATGCTGCCTCTGCCTTGTAGTAAAAATCCCTCCACAGCCTTCCTTGCACTGTCAACAAGATACTGTCTTAGGTAATACAGTTTTTCGTTCTTGGGAAAGTTTTTCCTGTCGATTAATGTTACAAATGACAGTCCCCAATCATTAAACTTCAGAGGATCTCCAATAAATACTGCAGGCTCCGGTATTGGGAGGCGACTGGCATTGATAGCTTCCGCGAGTGCACTGGCCAAAGAAACAATGGGGCCATTCTGTACCTATACAATATGTGGTTGAGTCACTGGAACCTGTGACAAGGGCTGCAGGGCTGAGGAGCGAGCTTGACTTGGGTTTGGTGGGAATGTGGGAGCAAATGGGGAGGTTAAGGCATGAAGGGCTTGACTGGCTGAAATTGTGGAATGAAAGGTGGACTTGAAGCATAAAGGGGTTGGGGTATGACTGGCTGATACTGAGGACTGAATAATGGATCTTTGAGGTCAGAAGCTTGAAATTCTACTGCTGGTTCAACATCATTTGGAAGGGTAAGTCTTCCGCAGTTTCTGGCTTGATAATAGACCTTTGCTTGAGCTCTTGCAGGATTTAGTTTCTTCACTTCTTCAAGGCGGTCAAGGTCTCTGCGCCTTTCTTGAATTGCTTGTTGTGTGGCTAGCTTCTCAGATTCAAACTGTGCCAGTCGTTGTTTATCTTCAGCCTCCAGTCTTTGTAGTTCTGTTGTTTCCTTTTGTTGTTCATCCAAAACCGCCACAATTTCTTGAGCAGCTGCAGCTTCCGCAACAGCCTCGTTTCTTTTGACTGAGATGATACTGGAGCTGACAGAGCTATGCTTTGATTGATGAGACCTTGATAGAGAACTTGTGGAATTTAGAATGGATCCAAAATCAGGCCAAGGTTCTTCCTCTTCCTTCCCTGGATGTCCTGACAGTTGTCTTTGTGCCCTTAGAATGATGTGATCTAAGAGTGATATGCATGTGTCAACTCTCCGTCGCACATCTGGTTCAGGAGTTTGCACTCTACGTGACTCTTCATAGATAGCTCTAATTTCAGAACATGTAGCTTTAATACCTTTAATAAGCTCCTTCAAGTCATTTTCTGAGACTGTGTAAGACATTATTTCCTTGCTTACTCTTTGTAAGCGTTGTAATGTCTTTGCCTTTTCTTCTTCAAGCTCTTTTCCCTCTTCTGTCAGAGTTCGAACTCTTTCACTTCTTCATGGCCTTTCTACTTCTGGTGATTTACTCATTGTGGCTTCAGGTTCAGCCGGTGATCCAATATTTTTATGGCTGGCCTCAGTGCTTGTGTCTGACATTTTGAAATCATTTGAATGACTATGTGTCAATGCAAGGTATGGTAAGCTTAAATGTTAATAACTAACTCAATTTGTAAATACAAATGCCATCAAAGAACTGCATTTCACACTTTTAGTTTCAAGTTGAAATGTCCCTTTAGCCTTTGTGATTATAAAACGCAAAATACACAATTCCTAATATTCACTTAGAATGATATAATTTGGTACCTTCAACCCTTTTGACAATCAAAAAATAATAAACATCTTCACATTAGAGCCATCTCAAAACATGCTGGCTTTATATAGTTTTGCAAGGTTAATAGACCTAAATCCATGACTGCAGCTTTAATGTTGAGCCACTTCTCACACCACTTTAGCTTGAAGACTGGCAGAGTACTTGCTGGCTTTACCTAGAAAAGTTGTTCTTTCAACACAGTCTAATCCCCGTTGCTGCTTGTTGCTACGCCGGCAATGTTTATGGGTCTCTCCTCTCTGAAGGGCTGGAGGCGCTGTTCTCTTCATCTCTCCTTCCCCTGTTGAGCAGGTGAGTTCTCACTGTAACTCTTGTCATAACACACAAACGGATTGGTTCTTACTGCCATTTATTTTGTTTCTTCTTCTTTTCATGCTGTGAGAACTGCCGGCGCAAATACACAAATATATCAGTTCACAACAAAGAAACAATGCCACATACTGTAAAATTAAGAAATGCATCGCTAATGGAAAAGAAATACCAAATTAATCGCTTGCTGTGAGAGAGATTCTTGATACCTTCGGCTGCGCTGAGCAGTAAGGGCATCAATTACATCTACCGTGTTAACATGCAGGTCCTAAACATTAGTTCTAAAACATTGAGTACACAACAAATTAAGTACACGAATAAATTACTCCGTGTTTTATCTTTTAACGCACAAATGAATTTGCTTATTTGACATATTAATCAAAATCATTAATTATTATTTTTAACATAAATTACAGCATTTACATGACCAATTTGTTGTTTATATTCAAATCAACAGAGAACATGGGACTAAAAAGAGAGCGATGTGGCATTTCAGGATGAATTTGAATCCTTGATATTTTCGCCAGTGAATCCATCCATAGCCATTGGTTGGCAGTAACCCAGCGGCTGACCTTTTGTTTAACTTTCAGGGTCTTTTCATGACATCTCTATCCGCTCAATGCAAAAAAATCATTAGCATGCAGTTTTCTTTTTGTATCAAACATATTACATGTAAATATTTTAAGATATCCAATGTCTGCTAATCAAATCTTTCCTCCTCTGTACATATCCTGCAATGACCTTTAAAGAAGGACTTTTAATCGTCTTGTTTTATGGGAAGTTGTACCGGATGAAGAAAGAATGAATTAATATATCAGTGAAAAAAACCCCCAAAGAAATATCACTCCTCAGTAATGTCAATAACCTCTCATCCACAAAAAATATTGTCTGTTTTAGATTGAGCAAAATGTTACAAAAGGTTCAGAGGAGGCTCCTTTTAGGGATTTTTCTACCATTCATACATTGGTTTTGATACTCCGGACGGACAGAAAAATGACAACCGGTATTCTGACTTTACATGAGCAGTCGAGCAAATATATCATCTAGCTGCACATCATTTCAACCACTGGAATGGAAAACCTTTTATGTGCCCATTTATTGTGTCTCCGAACCTCTCTCTCAGCTGCCGAGCTACTGCACCTCAGGTCCATTTATTACTTCCTCCCACTTCCCTATTTGTAGTGGTTATTTTATGTGTGTCTGTGTGTGTGTGTAACACTGCCTACGTGGGTGGTGTGCAGTTGCTGATGTAAACACTGTGGTGAGGTGCATGAAACATATTTGTTTTTCCACCAATAAAATGATATGCTAGAACAAAAAAGAGAAACTCGATTCACATTGTAAATCTGTTATAACATATTGCTTTTAGATAATCAAGAATAAATGTGATGTTTCATGGTCAGCAGACGTGTCATACAAAGCAGCATCTATAGTTTGGTGTCTCATCAATTGAATCAAACTCAATTGCTGAATTAGAACGTCAGTCCCTCCTCAACCTGAGCGTAGCTGTTAAAATCTGTTCATGCCCACGTGATCCTCATCCTCACAGTTGAAGACGGATGAACGGAAAGAAATAGCGAGGGAAACTACAGAGGTTTATTATACAGATTTATTGAACAATAAACTTTTCTTTTCCACCGTTTTGTCAAGCACATTACATTTCTGCTGAGAGGATGAAGACTGAAATTTCTACAGAAAACTGAAAACTTAACACTTGCACATAGTGTATATATATATATATATATATATCCCTATATATGTGTGTGTGTGTATTTGTATACACATACACAAATATACATACATACATACACACACAGATATATATGTATGTATGATATATGTATATATAAGTACATAAAAAGTAAATTCATCTGTTTTTTTCATGTTTCCAAGGAATATCTGTAAATACCTGATATATTGGACCTAGTTTGCTGGTAACACCTTTCTGGGTTTTCCCTATTAATCAGGACATGTTGTTTTTGAACCCATTTATTAATATATTTATTCATTTTGTTTTATGGGATATGATCTTATAGTGTTGGAACTTTCTATCAAATTAGCTCACCAAAATATCTTGAAAGCAGTTTCCAACAGACTATTTAAGTTTAATCTGATTTACCGCTCTTAAAATTTGATTGAAATCGATGTGCGATATGTTCATTACAGTTCATATATGGGCAATGAACATAGACATGGCTGGGAGGCCTCTGACCTCTCAGTATTCTGTGCTCGGAGGTCACCACAGAAGCGAGATTAGCAGGTGACTGTCACTTATCGCTAACAATGCAGCCTGCTTTGTCATTGGTTTTACTTTTAGAGGGGACCTGAATTTGCAAAGTGAATGTCAGGTTGTACCGAGATGCTCTAAAAATGGAGACAATGAAGTCTCTATGACATATAATTTGTGTTAAATAAAAAAACAAAACAGAAGAGAAAACAAAGCAATATATCCAAAATAGCACAACATAAAATAAAGACTATAACATAAAAATCGGAATAACAGATATATGGAGAGAATTAGAGGGATCACTTCCTTACAGAACAGGAGTTAAATTCAATGCAGAATGAGATGAACAAGACATTTGGAATATGCTATTGATTTTGAGATATACATGTCAGAATATACGAATCAATGGTATTTGAATATGTTAGGATGGAGTGCATTCGGATGGTGGAGGTACCTCAGCGCTGTTTGCTGTTGGCAGATTTAACCAGGTCCGACGAACAGTCGAGCATGATAACGTCGGGCAGGAAGGATTTCCTTTATCGTTTGTTCAGACGTCGGAGTCGTGACAACATTATGATGAAAATCACAAAGTCCTTTCATTCAAACCATCATGACAAATCAGGCGTGTTTAAAGTAAACCACATAAAATGATTCAGAGCAGTTATTTTTAGCCAAAACATTATATGCAGTGGGGAATAAACATCAGAAAACAACAGTCTCCTATTTCTGTCCCGTTTCTCAAAATCTTGTCCACATAGTGTCCCCGCTGCAGATGGTGCCACTTATTTCATCAGCGTTACCACGGATGGGCCCCCCCTTCATTGTGTATACCCCCCAACTGTGATTGACACTTTTCAAAAAAGAGACGAAAGACGAAACGTTAGAGAGCAAGCACAGCTGCAGGAAGTGATGCAGAATTCTCCTGAAATTAAACGAAACACCACATATGGGATGAATTAATCTGGTGCGTGTACGTGTGTGTCTGTGTGTACGCGCGCTTGGACTTTTAGAAGCGTCACAACCAACAGGAGACTGGATGAGTCGATCCTGCTGGTGCCCATTCATCTCTACTTTCTGACAGAAATTGCCGGCGAGAGAAACAGGATTGCGCGTCACCGAGACACCTTTAAAAGTTGGTTGATGTACCTGTGTCTGTGTGTGTGTGTGTGTGTGTGTGTGTGTGTGTGTGTGTGTGTGTGTGCGCGCGAAGGGCTGAGGGTGCAAAATGGGAAGTAAAGACAATTGATTGTAGATGTTATGCGTAAAAGCAGGGGAATTCTGAAGGAGAGAAATATTTAATTGTTCGCTCATTTGTTGCAGCGAATTGGTGAGAGAGAGAAAGGTGGGGGGGAGTGAGAGGAAACTGAGCAGGGGAAGTGGATACACACACACGCGCGTACACACACACACATATACAAACACATACACACACGCACGCAAACACAGACACAGGCAGAGAGAGAGAGAGAGAGAGTAGAACCTTCTCAATACACATGAGAGTTGGTGAGCAAGGGCAGAGCGAGAGAGAAAGCTGGAGGGAGGGCGGCAGAGGGAGGAAGAGGGAAGAAGGCTTAATTAATTCAGAGTGGATGGGAGGGATGTTGCCACTGTCCCTGCCGAGGCTGCCGAGCCTCTGCCGCCGCCGTGCATGAGGCAGAGTGTGTGTGACCAGACTCGACCACTGCTGCAAGCTGCTTACGGGGAAGCAGACTCCAGAAAAAAAGGGAAGAGCAAAAAAATGAAGACACCGGTCCAGCCCTGAAGGCACAGACCGCTGAGTGAACGGGTCATTGTTGGACTAAACAGGGATGTGACATGGACTACAGGGGGAGCTGCACTGTTCAGGGGTAGGAGAAACCTTTTTGATAATTCCTCCTCTCCCCTTCTTCATTTTTGTCTTTTTCTCTTCCCGCCATGTCAACTAGGGCGCTGCCTTACTTTTCATCAGTGCTGCATCTATTTTTAGCATATTCCCAGCACTTCAATATTGTGTTTCACCACATTTCCCTTCCTATTTTATGTAGAATTGCCATCTTCAGCTCTGTGCCACAAAGCAAGGCGTATCTCATGTGTTGTGCGCCCCCCAAAATTTTATGACCCCTGAGTAAATTTGAAGCAGTGATACAGAAGAGGGTCTCCATCAAAGTGTTGTGGTTAAATGTCCTGTTCTGTAGCAGACAGTGAATGCAGCGTGACTGAAAAACGAATAGGTCTCCCTCCACTTTCAAACAGAGTTTGGAGCCTTGTAAACATCTGTCCGGGAGCAGCAAAGTCACGGGCACAGTGATGAATTCCCTTTTTCATTTCATTGAATTGTCTTGAAGGAAGAAGAAATATGTGCTCTATCCTGCAGATTAGTACTTCCATGTTTTGTAGAGGGGTGGAGACAGGACTCTTAAAGGCCCGGGACATTTACTTCAGTCATTACATTTCGCAGCCATTGCTCACAAAAAGTATCAAATCGAAAATGGGGATATATTCCCTGTCTCATTGTCACTCTCTGCCTTTCACCTAGAGTAAATGCTTCAGCATGCAATGGCCTAATAAAGAATGTCCAGTCAAAACGCCTAATTACATCTCATCCAACGGTCACCAAATAAGCTAGTTATTTATTCCTTGACAACAACCATTTGGTCGTTTGATAAATGTCAGCAAGTCGCTGACTGAGCTTAAAGCGCAACAGAAAGGACCTGAACGAATCACCTTTGAAAGATGTTATTGCAGTGGATGCTGTAATTAAACATTTTAGAGCTGTGAAAACTGCTCATGCAATCAGGAGAGACGGTGGATATTATCTCTGATTATCATGTAGGCGTCCCGCCCTTCACAAGACCATAGCACAAAAGCTTTAAGGAAAGTCTGTCTGAGCAGAAAAAGGGCGTCAGCAGCTGGGCTCTGGTTGGGACTCACCACTTGAACCCCACAATATTTAGAAACCCCTATTCGAGCATCGACACAGAGCATGTCGGCGTCACAGGAGTGAAAATCATTTGCCACTTAATGGGATCAAACAACATCAAGTGCGGTTCCATTAAATCTTTTGAAAGGTCAATTGAAACTGTACTTTTGTTCAAAACTTTTAGAAATCCTTTTGAAGAAAGAAAAAAACAGATTTAATCTACACTGATTCTCCACCCTGTAGAATTCCAAGAAGTCAGTCAGCTTTATTGTCAATTTCTCCACATGTACTAGACATACAGAGGAATCAAGCAGACATCGCTCACTTTCCCATGGTGACATGAAATTGACAAAATTATAATAATAAAGTGCACAATAACAGTAAAGTGCACAATAAATATTAAACAATAAAGTATAAAGTGCATGCAGATACTATCTATTTTTACTGCAGTGAAAGGATGACGTAGATTTAATAGCATAAAAACTCAAATGTATACATACATATATTTAGATGTGATTTTAATTTAGAGAGTAGCAGCATAGTGTTCTGTACAGTTCAGTTCAAGAACCTGTCAGTAAGTAATGCAATGCAATAGCAGCATGATGATAGCAGGTGAGAAAATAAAGTGGATTTAAACGCATAAAAAGTCAGTATATAGTTTATGATAAAATAGCAGCATGATGGATTTCACTGTAACTGTGCAAAAATAGCAATAGTACTTGGTTTGTTCGAAGATAATGATATTCCGTGACAAGTGTGAAAAACGCTTCTTAAAAAACCTAGGCCTGCAGAGGCAATGTAGACTGATTTAACATTCTTTCTCCAGCGAATACTACTACTGACTATTAACACAGACCCACATAACTGTCCAGTTGACCCCTTTACTTAATCACCATAAATGTAGCTTCAGTTTATTCTTTGTATTTCAAGGCTGGTTGCTTGTGGGACTCTTACCTCTGAATAGGCCAGGTGGAAGGGGACAAGTTGTTTAGATGTAATAATACTGATCATGGCCGATAGCAATCGTTTAAAGTGCTAATAATATCATAATCTCCAGCGAGAACAAATGTTGACTAAATTGGCATGAAGTAAAATTAGACAGTTAAAATTCCTGCATTTAAAACAAAGTATGTGCGAATATGCCATTTTTTTTCCAAGAAAATTCCAATAAAATTGAAAAAAAAAATCATTCGGCAATTAGATACAACAGATATACATTTTATGATCATCCACAGCATTTTAACATGACAGAAAACTCCAAAATCCCTATTAAAATATGCTCCACACCTGTACTTGTGCAGTTTTAATTTTGGTCTCATAACAAAACCACTTGCAGCATAATCAATACCCTTGGCTGGGTTGGAATTTCTGTGTCAGACATTACGTGACTACTTGTGTTTGTCTTTATTCTACCAGGAAGTGGCACATTTTTACAAGATCTATTGAAAGTTCATTAAAGGCAGTCATGAAATCTGAGAAAGAAGAAGAAGAATCTTCCATTATAATATGGTGGGTAAAAGCTCTCTTACAGGGCACATGTTGTTTGTGAGTCTCAGTGGAGAAGAACCAGAAACTTCATCAGACGTCTGAGCGAAGGACGTTCTCCCGATTATAGTCTGACTTCTGAAGATAACACTTCACTTTTGAAAGGTCATACAGGATGGGAAAGTTTTGATCCTATTTAAGCCTCAAAGATTACTGACAATCTGCCTATTTGCAGTTGGTGTAATATAGAAAGCATAGATTTATCCAAATGGGTTCACCTTTTATCCCAATTGGCATACCAATGTTTGCAGCCAATGAAAATAGGCCACGGTTTGGCCTTTCTGTTTCACTCTGCATATTATAAATCATATCTCCATTTGCCATTACACCGAGCCATCCATAAATTCTCCAGGTATTTGCAAGGTTACATCCTTGTTGGGCTGGCGACCAGTATGTAATGTGACCCCGTCTTGTGGCAGGTAATCACTGATCAATTAGTCTTGTTTGTCAGGTGTCGGCCATGTTGCTATTTCCTGCAGGTGAAAGTGATTCACAGCACTTCGTGCCTTGTCGAGTTTCTCACCCACACAACCTGGACACGCACACCTGCTAACAGATGGAACTTCAGTGTGAATAACAGTGTTGAGGGGAAAAATCAAAGGTGATGATTCCGCCTGAGAATTAAAGTAACAAAGATTGCATTTGCGTTTGATTTTGCTAACTGTTAATCTACAGTGAAGTGCAGTTCAGAACTCAACTGCCATTTGAGGCAGACTTGAAAGACTTGAAACTGGCTTGAATGAAACTCTTTTTTCAGCGTTTTTGTTATAACATTTGAATAAACTGATATATTGTTTGCATTATCTTGGAGAATAACATTTACAAACATGGTTAGGGATTTGTTCAGCAATAGGGGCATAAAAGGACCATCTAATACATGATGCAAAGGTATCATACGATGATGTAATTACGTGATAATGTGATAAACATCATGACCCAGGCTTTCATTTTTTGATAAAAAGGAGATTAGATCCATGAAACACATAGAAATTCACCGCATATCCAACACTCAGGGTTACCATGGGCCTGTAGCCTATCTCAGCTGTCACTGGGCGACATACGGGATTCAGTCCATCACAGGGCCACATATTGAGACATACAGCCTTTTACTCTCTCATTTACTCATCTGAGCGATTGTCTCCAATGAAACCTCCTGCGTTTTTTTGGTCTGTGGAAGGAAAGCCTATCTAGTCTGACATTGGGGGCTCAGAGGTATCCAGGTAATGTTGCATCCACAGATTTCGTTCATATATTCATATTTTGACAAAACTCCACTCTTCTTTAACGTTCCATGATATGACTTATCGTAGTGTCGGCTATCAGAGGTGCTACTTGGCAAGGAAGTGCCGTGAGATTCAAGTGGTTGGTGGGACAGTGAGGTTAAGCTAAGGTAAAAAGAACAAAGAAAAAACAAATTTAAAAAAATGTAGTTTTGTTTGATTTTGTTTGTTGGCACACTGCTGAAAGTGCATTATCGATTAGGATGGTTTGACATTAAAATATATTTTGACATACCTAATAAACATGAAAGCAAGAGAAAGATTCTGAAATGTTTCTGTAATGTTTAGTGGTCATAATTATTATAATCAATTAAAATAATTAATATTGTTACTTTTTATTTTTTAATTTAACCTAACTGTTTGGACTCAAAGGGAGTTTTATGTTCTGTTTGTATCCGTGATCTTCTGAACTCTCGAGTCCAGTCAGAGTTTTCAGCTTTTTTTTCCCCCCCTTTCAAACTGGTTGCAGTTCTTAGACCGGTTTCATTTCAGATATTCTGAAACTTGTCTCAGTCTGCTGAGACGGTTTTAGTTGTTTTCCTATGACACATTTATGAACAAGATTGATTTCACATTTATGACCAGTTCCATAATGCAGATACACTTTTGCTTTACAGATTTGAGAAACCACGTCACATTCGCTATTTCATTTACTGAACATCGAAATCACCTTTTGCTCCATTTGAAATCAAAAGGCATCAATTACGTGTCTCCAGAAGAGCCGCCTCATAACACAGGTGTAAATTTGGGCTGTGGCCGGGCTTGCTCCGAAAGCAACCGACCCAGTTATGTTGGCCAGTCTATATTTAGCAAGTGCTTGGCTCATGAAGATTATCTTCATGCTGTAAATGACTGTTTGACACAGAAAAGCGTCTGTCAGAACCATTTAATCACACGGTTACAAAGTCCCAGGTTTCCTGCAGCAGGCATTTCGGCGCACACTTAAAAACACCTCACTGCTAATATCATGACTTCTTCCACACACTCTTCCTGCCCAGCCCCCAGCATCCTGCTCAACACTTGACGAGGACTGTCTGTCAAGAGGCATACTACAAGCAGTCTTCCCCCTATTTAACAGACAATTTTGATTCTGGACGTTATTAGAGGGCCGCTTCTGTTTCGCCTCCTTCCCCTTCCATTTCATGGTGGTAATCATCATCAGTATCCTAATTTGGCAGCACTGCTCTCATGCAGGCTTTGGAATAACTCAGATGTGCAGAGGCCTGCAGCTGCAGATGAATATGGTGCTTTGGATTGGATCAAATGAATATGAACTGCAGTGGAAATGATGCGTCTCCTCGCAGATTTTAGTTTTTGTCATATAGGATTAACAAAAATACCTGTTTAATGGAGCCTGTCGTGATATTTTGTTTTCACATTTACTGACAAGGACCTTGTCCTACTGTGTGAACGGTCCAACATCCACTGAATTCATTTACCTAGATATCACCTTGCCAGACCCAACCGGCTGCTAAGACGATCAGATTTAAAAAGATGGTCGAATCAACAGGAAGCAAAGCCGACATTTACAAACCTTGTTTGCATTTTTTATCGTGTGTCCATTTTAATGGATTTTACTCCAACAAAATCCCATTTTAGGGGATAACTTTAGACAAACTGAGTTCAACTGTGCTTCACGGTTCCACAAGTAATTTGAGGTCATAATTTTTTTAAATGTAATTTTACAATGCCCCTTGAACGTACACAGAATAACAGAAAAGATGATAAAAAAAGTAAATGAAAAATAAAAAAAGTAGCCTGGTTGTATTTGCTGGTTAAAAGTTGTGTCTTTATTTTTGGAATTTTTCACCAGTGATCCCCACAAAGACCTACATGGATCCATTTTTGTCTCATATCACTATTATCATTCTAATTGGTAATTACACAACAAGCTGCTTGACTGGTGCTTTTCTCAAAGGAGTCAGAGACCCACATGACATGCAGATGTAGGATACAGATGTGGGACCACGTGAAGACGACCCATCTCTTTTGCAATTGCCTCGCTATTCTAATCTTTGCCGTTCTCCACACATTAATGGAAACAAAGCAGTGGTGGGTCCCAAGCTGCCAATGCTGACTTCTCAGGGAGAAACAGACGGAAGTGTAATGAACATAATGGGATGTGGAGGTGTAAATAAACGTCTCGCTCCTTCCATCTCTGAAACTGTGAGTCATTCATGCTTACTAAAACCAAAGCACCGCGGCAGCAGATACCAGGGAGGCTTTATATCTCTGTTAGATCCTATTTGCACATTTAACAAAACAAATGACGACTTGGACCTAGTGACCAGTCTTTATGTCTCGACTTGTTACGAGTGAAGCCATTCGCTTTTGAATCTTCTCCTTTAACTTTCCACCTGAAAGGGGAAAAGCTTATAACTATAATTACAAAAGAAATTCAAAGTGCTGATTTAGGAAACGAAATTGCATGTATGTTGCTTTTCGATAATAGAACTAAATTTATTGATGGAACAAATATTGAGTTATCAAATATGCTCATACAAGTGGATGCAGAATTGAGACGATGGATCAGTTCGCAGTTCCTGCTGGGACTCTCTCCACTGTCTATCTCTGTCATGGTGTCTCTTTGTCGTGCTGCAGTGACGTCATAGTTGCCAGGCAACATCATGAGCAAAACAGAATCCCTCTCTGCACCGAGGGGGAGGCCTCACACACTGGACCGGCACGTGCTTCTCCCTCTGTCTCTCTGTCACACGTTCACCACAAAGAGAAAGATTCTTTTGTTCCTTGTGTTTGGCAACAATAGTGTTGTAGTGAACATGTTCAACCTTTAGGTACATTTATTCCATGTGAGGTTGTTGATAGAGGAGTGGAGGAGCACATTAGTTGGAAAAATAAAAATAGTGCATTTATATTTGGAGTAAAAGAGTGACTCTATCCTGTGCTACTTTTGTTGTTGCCATGATACAGTCATGCTATTACATCTATAGGTAGTTATCAAACTGTTATCCCAAGGAGGTGAAAAACAGAACATTTTCCTTACCAATCAACACTGTTACAGAAATTCATTGTGACAACGGTTAAACGCAGGAGGGTCATCTTTCGGTGTTTTATATCAAGGAACTTCATACAGGAGGTGAGTTCATCCTAAACTCAAGAAATTATTCGTTGGCATTCCAATCCCGTTTGAACAAGGCTGATCAAAATGTTCTTCACTCGATTGTTAGTTTAGAAACATTTATCCCTTTCTCCAGCCATTATTTGAACGCCTTTCTTTTTAGCAAACTCACACGACTATCTTGCAAACACAGCTGAGCTTGTGACTAACAGCTTGTGGTTTGCAAGTGCTCCAGGTACCCTGAGAAGTAAGCCAAACATTTGCTTATCTTTCAAGACTGACAGGAAAATTACTTTTTGGCCATCCAATGGTGCTTTTCTTCAGTGGGAATTTTATATTAAAAGTATTTTTCAACTGGTATTCCTATTTTTATATTTAATAAATGAACAGAGGATTCCTCAATGAAGAAAAAAGGTCTTTCAGGTACAGCTACTTTTCTGAATCAAATGCAAATGGCATGTCAGCGAGGCCAAAATGATACAATCTGTAATTTATGAATGAAATAAGAGGAAGAACGTTGTTATAACTGGTTTTACCATAAACAAACAAATAACAAAATATAACTATGTAATACAGCCAGAGGGCAGCACTGTGGTGCAGTTGTTTGCCCTTTCGCCTCAAGTCACGTCAGATTGTATTTATTTAGCACCGAATCAAACAGTTGTTTGGTGGAGTTGTTTCATGACACTTTCCAGATCTGGGCCACACTCTTTTTGGTGATTAACAAAAACTCAACATTCCTCTTGGAGCACGCACTTGGTGATAGTGGCCTTTTGTCTTGACCAGTCGGAATGGATAGGGAAAGAATAAGAGCAGAAAGCAAGAGTGTGACAGAGACAGTGGTGCTAAAGGCAACAAGGTTCTGGTGACATGAACAATAATGGCTTAAATTTTCATGAAAGAAATACTAAAACATGACTGCGCCAAGCAGGACCCCTGCAGTTGACCAAGCAACACCTCCTTGGAGCCAATGTTATGAGAAAGCCCAAAGACTTGAAGTTACCCTCACAGCTAGAAGGCCCGAGGTTGAAGGCTTTTCTGTGTCGAGTTTGCATGTTTTCCCGGGCCTCCATGGGTTTCTTCCTGTTTCTCGGGGATCCTGCCACGGTAATAAAACAAGTAGTAGGTTAATTGGAGACCCACGATAGACATGTAAATGTATGAGTGAATGGCTGTTTGTCTCTATATGTGGCCCCGTGTCAACTGCCAACCGGTCCAGGGTGAACCCCACCTCTTGCAAGCTGGGATGGGTTAAGCCCACCTGCCACCCTGATAAGCGGTACAAAAAATAATGAATGAATGAACAAATGAATGAAAATTAGAAAGCACTGAGCACCAAACACCAAAAAAAAGCCAATAATGACGAGTTAGATATGTAGTGTATTAAGTTTTCTCCTCGTGGCGGGGGTGTCATTAGTGAAAGAAATACAAGCTTGTTTTAATATGTATAAAATAGTAACAGGAAAAAAATATATTCATTAATCCAAATTGTCAGGGTCCACTGAGATAAAAAATACAAAACTTTTGAAATTAGTAAATTGAATATTTACTGTGTGGTCTCTTCAATATGAAATTAGATATCCACACTTAATTGGGTCAATAAAGGCATTCATGGTATAAATATATGTTTTAAATGTATTGTTTATTTGGTTGGGACAGTGCATGTTAATGAACACACATTTGAACCATGCATGTAAACACATCACTCCGGAATGTAGCCTTGGGCTAACTTGCATCCATTGTCCCACACTCGTACACACAAACACACTCTCATTCATCCTATTGTACATATGTTATTAATTCGTATTTTTTATATAAAAACTAGGGGTTCTGTATGATAGAAGAAGGGGTTGTATGTGATAGAAGAAGGGGTTCGATGTGATAGAGGAATATCAGCAAGAATTAAAGGAAAGGTGTACAAAACAGTGGTGAGACCAGCGATGCTGTATGGTTTGGAGACAGTGGCACTGAAGAAAAGACAGGAGGCAGAGCTGGAGGTAGCAGAGATCAAGATGTTGAGGTTCTCTTTGGGAGTGACGAGGATGGGTAGGATCAGGAATGAGTCCATCAGGGGGACAGCACATGTTAGATGTTATGGAGAGAAGGTAAGAGAAGCCAGACTGAGATGGTTCGTTCATGTACAGAGGCGGGATAGGGACTATATTGGTAGATGGATGCTGGAATTGGAGATGCCAGGCAGGAGGTCTAGAGGAAGACTGAAGAGAAGATTTATGGACGTAGTGAGAGAGGATATGAAGTTAGTTGGCGTGAGAGATGAGGATGCAGAGAATAGGGTTAGATGGAGAAGGTTGACCCCTGAAGGGAAAAGCCGAAAGGAAAAGAAGAACATTTTAAAAACTCCTCCGGTTTATTTTACTTAAATGACTTAAATACGTTTGATATTTTGGTTTGCAAATGTATTCTACATAATTTTCTTGCTTTTATTTTTTGTCTCTTTTAGTTTGACCCTCGTTTCATTTCTGTTTTCTGAAATCTGACAGAGTTCCAGGATACACTCTGAAAACGCATTGGATTAGTTCTCATATGTCAGATATTGAAAACACTACATGTGCTGTACTGCACTTTCTAGCTCAGTGAAGAACACACACACACACACACACACACACACACACACACACACACACACACACACACACACACACACACACACACACAGGGTGTGACATCAGAATAACCACTGGTCTCTCTCTCTATCTCATTTTCTCTTCTCTTGCTCTCTCTGTCTTTCTCTACAGATCAAAAGACCTCTCAAAGACCTCAGACTCCGTTTCCTGCTGACCTGCTATCATCCCATCAAATCACTTTGAATTAACCGTACTAATAAATGATATTTGGTATTCAGATGAAACCCTTTTTCCATTGTTTTAATAGTTTTTTTGTCACCGATTTGATCATAAATCAAAATTTGGAGCCCTCAGACAGCTGTGGCTCACAAAGCTTTATCATTTTCGTTATTTTGAATGTTTCACCCCTCAAAGTGCGTAAGGGGCTCTGTAGTCAAACAGAGATGACACCACAAAACTTTTTCACATCAGTCCTATCTCACAACCTGACCAAAGAATAACCGTCAATTTTGGAGTGTCACTGATGGACCGACACATTTCCAAGTCCAGAGCCATGCCCCTGGCATCGGGCAGTGCGGGGGAAGCGAGCTGGGTGTGTTTGAGCCCAGCTGAGTTCACCCAGCTCCAGAAGTACAGCGAGTGTGAGTATGCCTCATTGCCTTCATTCACACAGTTGTGTGAGTCACAGGTATCTGTGTGCCTTGATTTAAGCATGCAGAAATACATTTTGTGTACATTGGTTTTTAAGCTTCTATTTATTAAAAAAGAATAAAATACAATGATTTTAAATTTGAATTTTAAAAAAGGATGTTACCATTGTAACAAATATTTGTGAATTATTATTTAAAACATTTGAAATATTATTTTGATTCTTTTTTTACAAAAATTGGAAAAAAATACAATGATTAATATTTGGATAAAAAAATATATACCCATGTCCCAAAATCACTAGAAAAAAATCTAATAATACAAGATATGATCTGCTACTTAATTGTTGATGGTTAAACTGTGCATATGTATGGTTTATTATTTGAAGTATTCAAAATATAACCTGACTTCATTGCATAACATACGTATTACAAGCTTACATGCTTTACAAATTAGTGACATATACAAACAGGATGTTCCTGTTGTCCTTTGGAGCCGATGCTATTCATCCAGGCTGCATGAGCTGTATGCCAACAACCATGTTTGCTGGTCAAAAGAGCATTTGACTAATAGGCTTGTGAGGGATTTTTTATATTCGTGGTTTGAAGGGACTCCACTATGAAAGAGGAATAACTCTCTAATGGACTGTTGCAAAATGCAAAATGAATGAAGTTTAGAGGTTGGTTGTGATTGATTTTGTCGAGCTAGATGTGTTGGCCTATGGCTAAATCTGGGCTGTGTTCTTGGGTATGAGAGAAGGTGGCAGCCATTTATCTTTATAGCAGGGTAGATGAACGCCTCCAATTTTTAAAGATTGTAACAAAAAGAATGTGGTCACCTTACACGTTAAAATGTTCGGGCTGTGGGGTGGAGGAGGGAGAGTAAATCAAATCCACGGCGCATTTCAAACCAAGCAATGGCTCTGGTTGCACCTGCACTACTTTTGCACGAGAAGAAAAGTCACACATCCTTAAGGAAGAATTTTAATGATCCAGGTGTCAGCCGCTTATAATCCCATGTCATAACAGATGTTTTATAACTGTATTGAATTGGATGACACTGTACCTGCTGAATGGAAGCAGGTTGTCCACGCTGACATATTTCACAGTGATGTGCAATGCATGAGGGGAACCTCAAGGCCCACTGACCAGACAACATTAGCTTAATGAACTAAGAAAGAGCCATAGGTACATGGTTTCACTGAACTTAAAGTTGATGTTAAAAATCATGATTCAAATGTGGCAATAAATATATAATACAATAATACACACACACACACAAATATATATGTATGTATATGTATATATATGATATCCAGAAATCTTTTTCTTTTACATTGGTTATCGTGGTAGGAATTGAGTCCAAGAGTGTGTTCATGCAGAAATGCAAATTCTTTGAATGTGATTACGCGTTTAAATTTTTCTAGGGTGGCATTCATTCAATCATTGGGCTTCAGGAACAATAGCTTGATGCATTCCCTGACATGCTGTTTCATGCTCACAGAAAATAGTACATCTAGAAAGTTCTTTATCCAGTCCCCTCAATTTATCTGAAACTATATGGCATGTGGAGTTTTATCTTGTCAGGTATAAATGTAACGGTGTAATTGCCAGAGAAGGTTGCATTTTGTGGTTCCACATTCAAATGTTTGCATAATTGGTCAAGATAACATTGAATATTGCTTTTGTTAGACCATATAAAGGAATATATTTAGAGGTCTAATATTCCCTCCTCTTGGATGAAGAAAGTGTAAACAAAGGTTTTAAAAAATCTGCGCACCAAGAGAGCTCCAAAGCAAAGATAATTTATTTTAGCATGATGTTTCGAGCTACAATCCGCTCTTCTTCAGATGACATTGAATATTGCTTTTGTTAGACCATATAAAGGAATATATTTAGAGGTCTAATATTCCCTCCCCTTGGATGAAGAAAGTGTAAACAAAGGTTTTAAAAAATCTGCGCACCAAGAGAGCTCCAAAGCAAAGATAATTTATTTTAGCATGATGTTTCGAGCTACAATCCGCTCTTCTTCAGATGCTTAACAAAAATATTACCGTGGCGCCATTTTTAAAGAGTATGATCATTACAAAATCATCTTCATAGATAAGGTCTAATATCAAAGTTCTCATTTAAACTTCATGAGGTTAGTGTTTCCAGTATGTAGATCCAAAACAATTCACATTTCAAAAGGATAGAGTTCTGGGCCCCCCATCTGCGAGCACGTTTTAGGGCCTCAATGCCAATGCACAATAAGGCAGAGACATTATGTTTAGCTTCCTTAAAATGTACCGGCACAGGGCTGGAGGCCAACTGATTTCTGATGGTGCTGGGATGTTCAGCAATGCAAGTTTTTAGTTTAGTTTAGTTTTTAAAACATGAGGCCACATTATCTTTCCAATTTTGCTTGTAGCCCCTATTCAAGAATTGTTTTTTTTTATTCAAAGTTTGTTTTTTGTAGTCCTCATCTGAGCTGCATATCCATCTGATTAGGTTGTGTGCGTTTCTGGAACAAATGTGCGCCTTTTTTCAAACCCTTGTTTAGTCCATATTTTTGATCCAGCATCCATCCCTAACTGGGCAGCAGATGTGTGTGTTTTTCTTTTTTCTCAAGCTCATTAGCAAGAAAGTATCACTTGCACAGTAAGATGTGATCTCTGGATTTAGATCCCCCTCTGGGGTGACGAGCAGACACTGATGAGCGTCAAGGAACCAACTTCACTTCTACGCCACTGTCCACATTTATAATAGTAAGACCAAGGGAAAAAAAATGGCATTCCACTATTTGTCCAAAAAAAGTCTGAAGAAAGTTTTTAAATAGCTGGGTAAAAAGAGGATTTGGGGGAAAGGTAGATCAAGAACAGGTACAGCAAAGCTTGAATGAACAGCATTCAGAAGGCATTACATCAAGACCAGACATCCGAGACAAAAAAATAAATCAAGATTAAATTCTTCTTAAATTTGCCCTTTCCGTGACAGCTATTTCTAAAACAGCTTTGACTTACTTTTCTATATTAGTGCAGTAGCTCTGTTAGAGACCGGAATTTCTGTCAGCTCTTACGGCAGGAAGTTCAGCTCATAGCCAAAACTTGCAGCTTGATATGCGCCTAAAATTAACCGTCCATGAATAATCCCTTTGAGGCTAAAACAGCAGAGCCAAGTGCAGCGGTCAGTTATTTATAGTCATATGTGAGTTTGACTTCTTGATGAATTTTTTCCATCACTTCTGTGACACCCATTACCAAGATGGACCAGAGTCCCATTGTAAGTACACAGATAAAATACCTGTGTTTTCTATAACGTTTTTTTTGTTTTTACACTTGAAAGTAGGAACATAGAGTGGTGGGAAAAATAAGCAAGTCTAAAAGCGAGTAATCCTGTGAAAGAACCAAGTCAACCATTTTTTATGGATTGAAAATCACTGAAAATCACTTTCAGTCGGCAAAATGAATTAGGGTTCTCTAAAGAGCAGCTGTTTTTAGTTATTAGTTTCTGAAGTGATCCTCTTAGCAGTACTTCACAACCACCAAGGTGAACCAGCTTGCTGCCTCCCCTCTCTAATCACCTCACACTGAACGCGTGTGCTCTCAACAGTGAATTTAAAGACAAGGATATATACCCACTCTGAGGATTTCCAGTTAACATGAAATGTTTGGGAAAAAAAAAGGTTAAAACATTTTGTCAATGGTTGCCTCACTTGCTGCATTGCGGTTTATGTCTGAGTAAGAATGAAATACTGAATCAATTGCAAAATGAAATTGTAACTACATTTATTGCATAAAAAACTTTTAGAGGGCCATATTTTGCTTTGCATGTCGAGGTCTGCAGAGATAAATATGAAATGATTAGAAAACCATTTTCCATAACTAAGAGAACAATTATGAACTTATTATGAGCCAAAAAATTAATTATACAGTAATTAACTTACAGACCCTAACATTCAGCCATCTGGTGGACTTTAAAAACATTCAAATAATGTATACAGTAATTTATAATGTGCTTCCAGACTGGGATCAGAGCATGTTTCAGATCCGTGTCAGTAAATATGAACCGAGAGGAATGTGTCGGCTTACAAATAAAGACCACAAAGAAATGTAAAACGATGACGCATATCAATCTAACAAGTCAATCTATGTAATTATTTAGGAATACAAATAAAATATGTAACACAACCAATAGATTTAAATACTTATTTAGAAATAATATTATCAATAAATATAAAACTGAATTATCAATACAAGTGTGCTAATATACACGTGCACATTAACATTTAGTTTTCTTTTCTCAATTTCTAAAATGGTTTGAGGAAAACTATTAATGCAATTAAGGGCAGGCAAACAAACTCAAGCTTCAGCCTACTCCTTTTGGGTCAAGGTAAAGTAGTATTTGGAGATATTTGGAATTTTATATGAATTACTGTTTCTTGTACCTTGTTCGCTTATGTTTAAATCTTACGTGCATGTACTGTCATTTATTTATGTATGTACAGTTTTCAATGGTGCAAGTTGAAAAGAATGAACTAAACTAAACTAAACTAAACTAAACTAAACTAAACTAAACTAAACTAAACTAAACTAAACTAAACTAAACTAAACTAAACTAAACTAAACTAAACGGCTCTCTTTATTTGCCATTAAATAATTGCTGTATGAACACGAATGGTAATTTTGACTCGGTTTATAGAGAGGTCTTGGTATTTCCAACACTTTAAAAATCTAATCTAAATCCTAAATCCTCATGTGAATATGTTTTTCTAAATTAGATGTGGCCTCCAACTCAAGCTTGCCTGAATAAACACAGTTTAAAAATGCTAGAGTGTGTTTGACAGTGCATATACCTCTGTGTATTTTTTTCTCACAGCAAAGTGTAAACGGCATCACTCGCCAGACTTCAGTGTGTTATTAAAATCGGACTTCTGTTACACATCAGATTCTTTGTGAACTCTCTCTGCGTCTTTTTCTTTCACTGTCAAGTTCTAACGCAAAAATAGGATCAAAGCATCGCCAGATGTAAAGCTGCTGTGCGCTGAGAATAATGACGCAAAGTGTCTTTCATAGTTAATTATCAGAACATGCACGATTGATAACATTCAACTTGAGCATGTGCACAGATAAATGGTTGTGATTTTGTTATGCATTCCTGCACCTAAGCGTATTCACGGCCATCTGTTTGAGATATGAATCCCAAGCGGAGGTCATTCAGGTTGATGATATGTCCTGAAACTCTGAGATGCATATAATGCGTGTCTATGTGTGTGTCTATGAGATCGGAAGAGCACACGT
>CAAKHD010011704.1:65246-87417 GCA_901007705.1 Fistularia tabacaria
ATAGTGAACGAGTTAACTGTAACTGATAGTGAACTGTGTTAACTGAGTGACGCATAAAAGAGCCATCCACTGAAATGTTCAAAATTTACTGACATTCTGCTGTCATGTTTACTTTAGAAAGACCTTTTTTTTAGGTGTGCTGACATGGTGTAAGGGAAAGTGAACATTTCATCTGTGTTCGGGCAGGAAATGAAATAGATTGATGAAATGCTGAATATGATTTTGGTTTGATTGGCAAGTGTACTAGAGAAAGGTGATGTGACACTGCAGCTCAACCTGGGGAAAAGGCTTTCCGAAACCATATGAAAAGAAAAATATGATATTGTGCGACCCTGTGTGTGTGTGTGTTTGTCCGTGTGTGTGTGTTTGTCCGTGGGTGTGTGTGTGTGTTTGTGTGTGTGTGTGTGTGTGAAAATATATATATGGATGGATATATATGTATATATATACACACACACACACACACACACACACACACACACACACACACACACACACACACACACACACACACACACACATACATACATACATATATATATGTATATATTGATACTCTACTACAGAGACTGCCCAGCTCCCATATGAGGCAAAAACTGTTTTTATGCTTACACTTACACTTAGGTCTTTGTTCATCATGAATAGGTGATTAAAAAAAAGCAGGTTTACAATCGATCGGTGTGATGTCATATGCAATTCAGTTAAATTAAATTCCATTCAATTCAATAATTTGATTGAAAGATTATGCAATCTCATTAACAAAATCTAACATCAATTTTGATTTCTTCAATCAACAGAGAAAACCTTTAACCAAACCTTCGTTTGTTGGGTCAGCATGCTCTCAGAATGGCAGCCTTGACCAATCATCTCGGAGAATAGAACACAACAAAGACATGTAAATTTTGATTCAATGATATTACATATAAGAGTTTTAAGATACAGTGGTTTGTCTGCAGAGCTTAGCAGGACAGAGTGGCATGACTTTTGCCATAGCTTCCATTATGTACTGATTTTTTTTAATCTCTCTTTTTATTAGCTACATGCTGGTACAGAGGATTTTTGGCTTGTTCCGATTTGTAATATAAAATCCAATATTTAATTTCAAATATAAAAAATTGGATGATTACATTTTTATAACGGATTTGAAATACTAAATGCAATATACGTGTACTGCAAAGAGCATGGGACTTCCATTGACATTCTACCAATCCATTTGTGTGATTTCACTCTTGAAGTGTTGTTACAGTAAGCTTGTATTACAAAACGGCCTTGTCATGCTAACCCCCACCTGGACTGCGACCTGTGATTCATCACAGTTGGACATGAATCATTGTTGCGGACCTATAAAAGCCTTGGATATGAATTTAAAGAACTACAGGAAGACGAGCAAAGACCATTTGCACTGGATTTAACAACAAAAAACATTTTGCTCTGAATAGGATGTAAATAAGTTTCATTGGCATTTAATTGATATATCAAGCTGAGTGAAATTTCGATTCAAATGACTGAAAAAGAACAGGATTTGGCACTTTTATCTTTTCTATGATATATTAAAAATAATTGAATAACTAATAATAAGCTAAAAAACTAGACTCATTTGTAAAAATCATTCATGTAAAAACCCACAAATAGTGTCAGTTTTATTCAAATGTATTTATTGTAAGTTGAATTTACAGGTAATAAAATCCGGTAAGTCAATGCTATTCTTCACACCAAGTTGTCCTTCAGTGTCAAGTTGCTTTTATACAGTGTTTTGTCTCAGAGCTGCTTGACTATACCTGCGTTTCCAGGTTTGAGAGTGGTCATTAAAAAATATCCATGTAAATAGATATCTTTTTGCAGGTGTCCTGCCCTTGTAAAACTTTCAAAGCATTGAAATAATGTATTTCATTATTAAGTGGTAATACAGGAAAATATGTTGGTGAGATGAACTCTGTTATTGTTCATGGTGCAAAGCAAGGTGATGTCTTTCTTCTCTTTTTATTTCTGTTTTTAATAGCAGGTCGCTTTTCAATTGTGCAAGGGTTTATTTAACCAGAGGGAACAGCAGCAATGAGGTGTTGCATGAAGAATTACAGGCACCCCTACTAAAACTAATATCAGGGGCCGTATAATTTCAGATTGCAGTTGATCATGGAGTGATGATGATGACAAATCTTGCTCATGTACATTTTCCTGCTGCGGTCTGAAATTCACTTCTTCTTTTTCTTGTCCTTTTAGGCTACTCCGTTTTGTATGGAAGCATATACTGTATTTTCCGGACAATAAGTCGCTCCAGAGTATAGATTGCATCAGCCAAAAAGTGCATGATGAAGAAGAAGAAAACATATATAAGTCAGGCTGGACTATAACTCGTATTTTTCGAGGGAAATTTATTTAATAAAATCAGAGACCATGAACAGACATTAAATCTTGAAAGGCAAGTTATAGTAATAACAATAGAATAGAGAACAGATAGAGAATCGACGTCTTGTATGGGAATGTAACATATTAAAAGTTATTCAGATAACTAGGGCATAAACAACATAGCATAACAAGTTTACTCGATCTCACTCCGAATCACTAAATCCATTGAATTGTTCAGTCAGTTCTGAGCAACTTCGCCAACTCAGGAGGTAAACGGCCCGCCGCTCCCTCTTCTGGTTGGCTGTCGTCAGACTAAGCATAAGTTCCTAGCTTCATGTCGCTTTTAGCCCGAGGTTAGCTGTTTATGTTTTCTTCATTGCAGTTAGAATATCCTGTATTCAGTCCCTCACAAGTTTCTCGCTCACTCCAAAATTTCTTTTTACTGCTCGATTAACGTTTTTGGCTGATTATTTCACTACATGCAGCTTGTAATCTGCAGAGTATGATTTTCTTTTGGGGGTCATTTGTGTTCAGTCTTTCTCAGTTGTCTTTACAAGTTGATGTTTAAATTTTGAATTTTTAGTGGCACAGGAGTAACAGGAGTAGCAGATACTGGCACAAAAGCCCAGAGCGTACTCTCGCAGCTGTCAGTGTGAAATTAATGAACATGTGAAATTACCGTATATATTTTAATATATAAGTCGCACCTGAGCATAAGTTACAGGACTAGTCAAACCATGAAACAAAGTGTGACTTAAAGTCTGGAAAATACGATAGGAATCAGACCTTCAGGGGCCGCCACAATGAATCAACCTCCTCCTTCTAACCCTATTCTCTATATCCTCTCCTCTCACACCAACGATCATGTCCTCTTTCCCTACTTCCATTAATCTTGCCTTTAGTCTTCTTCGAGATCTCCTACCTGGCAATTCCAAGGCCAGCATCCTTCTTCCAATATATTCACTATCCCTCTTCTGTACATGACCGAACCAATCTCAGTCTGTACTGTTGGAAATTAGCTAATATTTCCATTTCCTCATATTTCAAATATGCAGTGGAACCTGGGGGTCAACAGGGAAACTTGAGTCTGTAAGAGATATCTTGAATCTTGAAAATATTTTGCCCAATCCCAAATCGCCCTATTGACCACCAAAAATTTGCTGCTTTATTGGCATTACAAACAACACAACAGCCGTACAAGATGTCATCTCTGGTTTTTAAACTCACTTGGAAAGACTATCTTTGAACTCTGAGCTGGTCAGGTCAAGCTGGTCTATATAAGGTCTATCAAAGAAGCAAAAATCAGCCTCATTCTGCCGTTGCGGTAACTTCTGTCATTGTCCATATGTATGCACGCTCACCATCACATTGTACCTTTGCTTCACTTTCCTCCTTCTTCATCATCAGCTCAACTTGCTGCTTTATCTATGTGATGTAATGGCTACCAACTGCTCGGGCACCATAGGAACCAAACTTTAGTCTGCTGAAAGGTAAACTGTTACCTAGCGCCACAATGATGGCAGGGGTGCAGCCTTTACTTTTCATCAATTTGTTTGCATGCTGTGACTTATCTGTGGCTGCTGGTGACAAGGGAAAACTCGTACCTGTCTCAGTGTGTGTGGTGTTGGTTGAACCACACCAAGTGTGGACGACAAAGTGAAAGGGGACAAAACAGATTATTTGTCAGTCATTTGCATTGCAATTTTTCCATCAAACATGTTAGTACAAGATGGAGGCACCATCATTCACAGACACTGACGTTACACCCCCATGGTTTCCCATCACAGTAGTTAAATGCTCAGTTCCCATTAGATGGGACAAATTTATCACGAAACCCACTGAGTTACACTGTCATTAATTAACTGATGTATTTTCATTTACTTATTTCTTTAAAAAGTGAAACAGCAACTGAAATAACTCAAACACTTGTTAGTTTTTACGTTTTTATTGTTTTAAAAAACACCAAACTGGCTAGAGAAAATATGCAGACTTAAAAAAAAAAAACAGTTGGACTAATATAGACCAACAGACTGAGCCAGCAGACAGAACTATTATACTATTATACAATCTGCCTGTCTCAGGTGTGTCTTGGACATACATATGAGAGACAGGCAGGATGATGAGGAATTGTTTACTGATAGGTGGAGACAATCAACAGTCAGAAAGTCAAGAAATCATCAGTACAAAGGGTGTAGGATTAAACAGTAAATAAGGAAACAATAAAATGCTGGATTAAACATGAAATGCCAGGAGAACACGCACGACAAGACGAAGGGTGACTACCACACTCATGACAAGACTATGGGTGATACGCTATGGAAATACAATAAGGCGTCATCCATACCACTTATCCAGCAATTGGGAAGCAGGGAAGGGCTGGCTGGCTGGTGCCCATCCTAGTTGACATTTGGGTAGGGGCAGGGTACTCCCAGTTGATCACAGGGTCACATGTGGAAACAAAAAACCACTCTCTATCCAAGCCACAGGCCAATTTACAGAAAAGTTCAATGCTAAACATCGACAGTAAAGATCCACTTGGACAATCAGATTGTTGACCTTTGGATATACAGATTACAAAACTCCTTTCCGTGTGTACTTGGTCACATCTCAATTAAATTGTCAGAGTGACTCATCACAAATAGTTTTCTTGTTCTCCCTGCCAGGTAATTATAATTTTGACAGGACAGTAGCCCAGAGTGCCTTAATTTAATGTCAAGAGAAAGTCAGACAATTCATTCTGGCAGTGCACCTGAAATGAAGCGGATCAAATGAGCTCTGTCAAAGTGTCATTGTTGCCCTTGGGAGATATTTACAGACTGGCAGAAAAGAATGTGAACCTGTTAATCAAAAAATTAATCCCTGGGCAGAAAAATGTTTCCCAGAGGGAGGAGAACTTCCATAAATTTATCTTGATGTTCATCTCATGGAAACCTGTCAAACCATCAGCACAGCTTTGACTTGGCGTTGTTGCGAGAGCATGCATACGTGCAGAGTACATCCACTCCAAAGTGTGTATTTCGGTGGACGATGTGTGCATCAGCCTATTTGACTAAATCTAACACACTTCATGACACAAGGCAAATCAAAGTCTCATGATCTGTTTGGCCAAATATGGACAAAAAAAGTGGTATAAATATAATCTGTCTGCCTCATGACCCCCAGGGGTCAACAGTATTAACATGAAGCAGAAACTTTATCATGGTTTATTTCAGTCATGGGTGTCAGATCTAAACAAGCCTAACCCCACCATAGAGAAATGGTTTACCACACTAAGACTTAATGCTCAAAGGAGATTTACTTTGTCTTGTTTTGGTTCTGACTAAATTATCCCCACGAGAAAGGATTCATTTCCTCATGTGGCCTTATTTAGTAGAGTCCTCTCAGTTTGTTAGCATTTACTTTGAAAATATGAGTTGAAATTTGAACCACCTAACATATTATGGCAAAGCTATCTGCCATGACTGACATCATTTCAATTTTGTGTGTGTATGCATGTATGTATAGGTGTCATGTGAGCCTTTATTAAAATTCTTCAAAAAATAAAGCAACCTGCTACCTTCTTGAGACCCAAGAAAGGCAGAATGCCAGGGATTACTGCAGTGTGAATGTTTTTGTGAATTATGTGATTGAGTGGGGGTTCAAGATTGTTTTTGGAATATTCATGCTAAATCATAGCACACTATAGTAAGTGAGAACTAATTTTTGGCCTGGTTCTTTTGTTTTTGTTACAAATGTTGGCATTTTAGCTAATTTCTACATGTTTTTGAAGCTATTTTTTCTTTTAAGTGTTAAATTGTCAGGGCATACATTTCTTTTATATCTCAGCTACCACACATCAGACGATATCATGATTTCTGCACCTCTTTCTGGTAAAATAAATGATTAATTTTCCTTTCTGTCGTTATGTTTTCATTTTGGTAGCGATAAGTGAATGTTGACAATTTCAATTTCAGAGGAATATTTCATAAGATTTCAATTTAAATCCTGAAGCAGACGTGTTTGGACAAGTTAAAATGAGATTTGTTGTTGATGGCTACCTTTTTGTTAAGTTCCCATCAAATTCAGGAAGCAGATGTTCGATAGAGCTGCTGTTTGCAAAGCTTAAGAGGGTTTTGTGTGGTGCATTAACTTTCTTCTCGTCACTCTGGGTAATCTGTCTGGTATTCCTGCTCCGCCTCACTGCGCAAGCTAGACAGCAGAGGAGCCAATGCTAACTCTGTGCCCAAAAAGGGGGTTGATAGAATCTGATGGCCAGTCATCATCTCCTTGAACCCAAGACTGCTATTACATGAGCAGGCAGAGTTACGTTAGGTTCTAACAGTTAGGTTCAAACAGATTCTAACAGTTAGGGGATTCCTGAGAGGACTCATCCATCAGTGCATTTGGCAACACCGCTGGAAGGTTAAAAATGTGTCTCCTGTGTTCTCGTATGAGTTTTGGAAAAGTCTTGAAAAGTATGCATGTCTCTGTTCTGTTCGGTGTAAGTTAGCAACAGAGGCAAATTGGCAAAAACTAAATAAATGAGTAAATGCATACATTTAAAAATGTTTTCAGAACGATTCCTTCTTTGGCATAAGATCTCTTGCTGCCAATGTTATTCTGTTCCTCTCACAGATGCCCCTGTGCAAGCAGATAAAGGGCTTTAAGTGCACTTATTGAAAATCATTCCTCATGATAGAGACTCCACTGACCAAAGGTCCGAGAAGCCTTTATTGGTTTATTTTTAACCGCCATGTACAGGAATGTGTGTGAATAATCAAAACTGAACCAGCATCAGCTCTTGATTTGGCTACCTACAACACTTTCCGTAAGAATAGTACAGCAACCCAGTTAAACTTGAACTATTCACACTCCTACCCTCTGGCCGGAGGTATAGGAGTGTGAAATGTAGAATGACACGACTGAAGAACTCGTTCTACCGGACTGCCATCAGACTCCTAAACAGCTGACACTATTCGTTTTTTTCTGCACTTTACATGCAGCACAGTCAGTGCTGCGCTCATCTGCCATGTAACTAATGCCTTTCATGTAACTACTGCCCATTTAAACCGCACCAGTCCTGCACCTGCACTTTGTGAGTCGCACACAAAGCTGCACAACAATGTCTTATTTCACTGCCATCATGCACTCTAAATGTCTTATTGCACTGCCATCATTGTTCATATTTATAATAATGTTTACTATCATGATCTCTTAACAATACATATCCAATGTACCGCAAAGTAGGAATTTCACTGTACAGGGAAACACGTTTCTACACTGTGCATGTGACAATAAATGCTTTGAATCTTGAATCTTGAATCTCTTACACTTCTGTCATTGTTGTCAAATTGTGACATGGCACCTGGACTTCGTTTTTTTATTCTTCTTGGAGACGTGTCAACTCTCAACCCTCTTGTCTTCAGTTCCAATAGACTGTGGGGAATCTGCGGTATATAAGTGCTGGGGTTGGCGGTTGGTCCAAGTAGAGAGGGTTTGTTTTGTTAATTAGGCTAGAATGAGGTTATGTTAATGTGTGTCTTTCTGTCATCTGGGGAACAAAGGTACAAAATCCCAGGGACTCGCCTTAGTTCGAATCTAAATAAATAATTGTAAGGCAAGTGTTTAGATTCCTTAAAACAAAACAAGTCTTTCATTCACTTGGGCTGGCTGTGTCCGCCAGGGCCTGGTTTGGGTTTTTACACGACATTCTCGACTTTGTGTCTGGGTGTTCTGTCCTAGGGGTGCACTTGTCTTTTTCTTCGGGTGTTGTTGGTTTAGAAGTGTACTGGGATTTGATGTTTCATGACCCTTCTGAGTTTTTTGGAAATAACGACAATGTATAATATTACAATGTCCTTGCGTTTGTTTCTGGCTTCCTTATATTCTATGTGCTTTCCCAGTTGGGTAGCCAGAAGATTTTGGGGTCCTAAACAGACGTGTGTTTTCCTACCTTTGGTGGTAGTCAGACTGTTCTTAGCCTGATGGTGGAGGGTTATGATGACCCCTAGTTTGAGAGTCAAACAAGAATTAATTGGTGTGTGTTGGTTTTTGGTAGATGTCCTCATGTCCGGGATATATTCAACATTTCCTGCTGAATATGTGATGAATAGACCAAGAAAGGCAGTTGTCATAATTTTTTTCACTTTTGAGAACCAAAGTCCATGAAAGCTTCATGTCTTATCAAGCTGACAGGGCTGTTTTAAAGTGCTGTGCAGTGGTTTGTACCATATTTTTGTGTTCCAGACATGAGCCCATGACTAAATCACATTCAGCTGCTTAGGAATTAGGAAATCCTACAATCCAGTCCTTGTTGTATTTTCAGACCTGGCTGGAAGTCTGAAGCATCTTAATTCCAATACTCATGTCACTACCCTCAAGCCACAACTTAACCAAAACAAGTAGCCCTTTCTGTTCTCTGAAATCCCATTCCCTGCAGTCATGCTACATTGGTAAGGGTGCTTTACCAAAACCAAATCTGATATCCACTTTTATGAAACATTGAAACTGACATCCGTTCCACTGATTGTATTGGGCATCTTTTGTTGAAGCAGAGGGTGTAAGAAGCCATGTTGGGATTCATTATCATCTTCTCTTTTTTAGTGAGAAATCAGGGTGAGGATTTACTTATATAATATGAATAACTATATATTTACTTATATATTGGTTATTTTGAATTATTTGTGGAAATTAAAGTGATTATTAGGTTTTGATTCCAGAATTTACTCTTAGTAGACTTAAATAACCGGACTTGACAGACTCTATATCTAGCTTTTAAATGCTAAGATGGGGTAAATGGCAACATATACTGCCTTAGTGATTTATGGAATCACACAATGTGGTCATCCTTCTCTCATTGCAGACAGAAACCATGTTAGGGAGCAGCTGATTAACACCAAAACCTCTATCCCAATACCACCGTCAAACCCTTTGATATGTAAGCACGCAAATCAAAATTACTTTCTTTATAAGAGGGTCTGATGAATGGTCCAGCAGTGGGTTTGCATGTTCTTCCTGTACCTGCGTGAATTTTTCTTCAGGACTCCGTCCATGGAGCAACTGCAAACGTCAGCGTGTGTCTGTAGTCTGTAACTTGAGCAGGGCATGCTTTTTTTTCTTTTCAACAAATATCGCATTTGCAACCAAGTGAATATGAAAGCACCTGCCCAGAGTGGAGCTGATTTGTCGCTTTTGTGTGTTTTGCCTGTTGGGAGTCCAGTAGCCTAATGGGAATAACAACAACTTGAGGGCGTATTCTACTGTAATCATAAACTCGGTGAGACTGTATCCTTATTTGGAAAACCATGACTGAAGAAATCCCTCACTCAGGTGCACTGCTGTTTTGCCACATCCACTGTTTCCAGTCTTTGTTAATTATCAAGCCAACCTTTCATGGCTACTCTGTTGACTTAAGCCATTCAGTCCGTCATTCACCTGCATGAAGATCAGCAAAACTGTGGATCAGATTCTTTTTAACTGACTCAAGTTTAATTGTTTGACCTGAAAGATTACTCTTTAGTTTTTTCTCTTGTATTAAAACCCAATTATGTTGCCTACTTTCATTTGAATAAAGTGAATGAGCATGATACGGTGAAAAGCAGTTATTGTTCACAGAGACAACGCCTTAATCGAACACCTTGCCTTCGAGTCAACAGATGACCCCTTCTGTTTCCCTTTTAACCTCTTCCCTCTCTTCTCTATTATCCCAAATGTAAAACAGCACCAAGACGTTCTCAACAAAGTAAGGCTCAGCCCAGTGATCACTGCATGCTTTGTGTGTCTGTGTGTGCATGCACATTCTCTCTAATAACACTAAAACTCTTCCTCGTCTCTGAGGTCAAAGTTCATGCAAGGCTGGTCTGGGTGGGGGCAGGGTGGTGCAGGAGGTAAATGAATGAGCATTAACAATGTACATGTTTTGAGCACTGCAAGTTAAAAGGGTTGGTAAACATATATTGTCTACATTGCTTTCAATGAAGTGTTTTTTAGTTCAAATTTTATGTTTTTATTTATATTTCAGGCCAGGAATCTTGGAGGTTTGTTTTTTTCAGCGCAGCTCTAAGCATCTCCATTGCAGAGACATTTTCAGTGCAGATCACGCATCATGGTACTTCAACTGGCATTCAAAGCTTTAACATGAGTAGTTTAAACCCTTACTTTTAAAAAAAGGAAAAGAATTTATAACAGAACTCAACTGCCATCCATGGAAATTGGAATCTCCTTCACACCTTCTTTCGAATGATGTTATTTCTTTTCTATCCTGCACAGCCTATTGACTATGAGGGCTTCCAGCTCTTCATGGCCACTTACCTGGAGAATGACATCCCAGAAGAGCTGTGCCAGCACCTTTTCACCTCCTTCAAGAGCAAGACGGGAGGCTGCTCGCCCAGTCAGTCACGAACGGGAACCAGCTTACTGGGTAAACACGACTTTCTAATGCCATGACACCAGTGCCAACTGGCTAACTGCTAACCAGTATCTCTAGTACCCCTAGAGTCATTTGAATGACGGATAAAACTGAATTTTGCTCAGACATGGAAGTATGGTGCACCAAGAAAATGAATTTGATGTCCCCATGAGCAGTTCGATTTGTGAATTTGTTACTTTAAAGACTTCATAATGTGTGTTATCTATCAAAGATGGAATTAAGCTTTCTGTACTTGTGTCTCAGTAGCGCTGGGTGTCTGTTGCTCGGAAGCTGTGGCTTGTTATCGGGTGTGGTTTTTGCAGAGTACATCTTTTCTCCCCCAAAACACACTTCCTCCATCTGCCTTCCGACATGTGAAAGAGGGATCAATACTCAATGCAGCATCAGCGCCAGCCTTAGAAATAAAGAGTAACAGAAATGTGCCAGAGCACGACAATGACAACATCACTGTCACATGTACGTCCTTGTACATCATTTGGTGTCATGTTAGCTAGATCTGAGTTATATAGCATTATCATTACTATTTCCTTTTCATCCTGTTCATTCCCCTCAACTTTTACACTGTACATTCTTAGTGTTTGCAAACAATTAAAAAACTCAGTAATCGAATCACAGGGAAACACCTTATATTATTTGCACTAAAGTCAATCTACAGCCTGTTTTGTGCATAATGAAACACAGTAAAATTTGTGAACATGAGTTAGCAATTTCCAAAAAGCTTATTTTCACTTATTTATGTAAAAATGTATGTATTTATACATACATTTATTTAGGTCCACGTTGGTACAGTACAAGTTTTTTTTACTGAAATGTCAGGTGTTGATACGATCTCACAACATGTAGTTTCAGTCAGAAAAATAGGGTGGATACATCAAGAAGTAATAGTAATAGCATTTGTCATAAGGAGATAAATCAATTGTATTTAAAATGTTTATTTATGTAATATTACATCTGCATGTGAGCAGTATATTTGTTTTCATTGTAAAACTAACTTCATGTTATGTTGATTAATATTTTGCATTCAAAATACAATAATCAACAGATTGTGTTGTGTTGTTTTATTGTTTAAGTTTTTTTTTTTGCAACATTAAGAACTTTATTTTAAAAAGTATCACATAAATATAAAATACTTGATGTTTACTTGCACACATTAATAAATGTGCACAAGTGTCTGTCTCTGACATTTGTGAGTTATATAACAGAGTTTGCTGTTTGTCATATAACTAGTGTTTTAACATATGTCACTGATTTTCAACCTTTTTCTTTATGTGCTTTAAAGCGTGCACTATAAAAATGTCAAGATGTATTTGTAAAAAGCAGATCAGTCCATAAATTTGAAATTGTAACCAAGCTCACAGCCTCTGCTGATTCTGTGCAAGCATTAATATTTCACACCCACTTTCTCCCGCAATCTAAAGAGGGTACAAAGACAGGATGAGATGAAAACGATGGAAGTGGAATGTGCCCATATAAGACATGCGGGGGGTTTGTCATGAGGGGTCCCTCCGTCTGCTCTACCCCACCGAGCAGCTTAGGAGGCAGATGGACTATTGGGCTGTAAATCTATTTTGGTCAGCGAATATTTGTAAAATAAACGCTTGGTTTGGGATGTCTTTGCTTTATTGCAGCAAAACTCTGATGTGCCCTCATCATCAACCGATGAAGAGAGTGTCCCAAGATGAAATGAGATATCACATATCATGATCAAGTGAATAAGACATGAATAGAACGCTCATATATATTTAAAGACTGCATGTATTTTCAGTATTACATTTTGTATGATGGACGATGCTGTTTTCCTTTTAGACATAATGTACTAAATTAGAGGTGGATATTGGCATGACAAAAATGAATCAAGTTCAAGGACTATCCTTAAGTAAACATAATGGGATTCATTGCTTGACTTCATTAACTTAAAATGCACTAATGCATTGAAGTCATGCATGGATGATTATGATTGTTATTTAGGATGATCACATGTGAGAGCCTTGGTTTTGTCATCCCCATCCTGTGTACCTTTGGTCTGTGGCCTTTAACTCCAGCCCCCAAGTCCACGGCGTTTCCTGCTCCATCAGGATGTGACGTAAGATCGGCAAACCAGTGATCAGTATTAGTATCCGAAGAAAAGTGATATTCCAAGCACAACACTAAGTTCTCGGGAAAGATATTTAGACTGTTAAGACCCAGTCTTAATCTTCCCTACCAGATACTTTTGTTACCTTACTTACTTCATCCAGTGTTGGAATTATTTAACCGTCAAAGTCCTCTTGAGGTTGTCCTTGTCTTGTCTGTGTCTTCGCAGACAATGATATTCGGAATAGCTTTTATCCCAGCAGGTTCGTCTTGCAAACTCAAAATTTCAGCTAAAAATAACTATCCGACAAATCACATGAAGGCACATGAGGCTTATCGAGGAAGTCACTGGCAGCTACGGCGTCAGTGTATTTTCCATCGATTGAGTGGAAACGCATTGGGTTGTGCTGCCATCTGATGGCGGCTCCTGAGAAGAACTCCTGGTGTCATCTGGTTTGAACTGGTTTCCGTCCCAGCTGAATGTCAAGTCATGAAGGTTGTGATGAAAACCGTCACGTGAACCATATCTTCCATATCCCACCAGAAGGCAGCAGAAGGAGAGAAGACCATGAACCGAGTTGTGTAATATTCTCAAGGATTTCCATTTTCCATTTTTTGAAGCTGTGGTATTGGGTCATGTGACCAAACAATTGAATGCCATGTCAAAAACTGTATTTTGAGCGATTTACTTCTTGATTCTCAACTTTGTTGCTGTCTTCTTTTTTCCCCCTCCATACGTTGGCTGACTTAGAGGCCTGTTCCATTGACGCTTGTATCTCTATTCAGACCGAAGTGGCTTGTGCCCCCATTACAGGTACCCCTATTGGATGACTACTTGTTGGGATGTGAGCTGGCTATACCACCCCCCACCTCCCCATCCCTTGCTTCCTGTGCTATTGTTCTGTTATTGAGTGTTTTTGCCTATAAAAGGATGGAGAACTTCATAGTGGTTTACCTTATGAATTACTTTTGTACAGTTCTAACATGTTGCTGCAATTTTCCCCTTCTTTCCATCTTGTCTGTTTTGATGTTGTGGTATTGACTGCCCTCATGACACCTCTCCTTTCCTTTGGTACCTCCCCCAATTGGTAAATGATGCCCTTTTGTCTCTGCCCCAAAAGGGATGAATGGAAAAAGCATCTTGTCAGCGATGGGACGACACACACCAGAACACTCCAGCGCAGCTGGCACTGGAGGCACATCCTCCCCTTGCTCGTCTCGCTCTTCATCGCAGCGGTCAGGGGCGGGCACCAACATGCCCGGAGTGCCCCAGTGTTCACCCTGCACCCTGGTCAAGACCCTAGACAGTGGCAGCAAAGCCCTGACGCCCAACGCTGGTCCGACCCGGTCCCTGGTCTCACCAAGGCTCTCGCCAGGTGAGAGTTTATGTACCCATCATAAAAAAGAAGCAATATGACACTGTTAATTGTAAGATAAAAGAGCAGTAAATCCCATGTGAATCCCAGTTCAAAACAATCTGAAATTTGAAATAGACATGATTTTAAAAAGTCAGATTTGCCTGAGTAGACAGACGCCTGACATGCCTTTGTGTATTTGTGTTGTCTGTCAACAGAGAGGAGCCACTCAGAGAAGCACTTGTCTCTGCAACAAAGCCCCTCGCCCCAGAAAGCCTCCTCTCTGTCTTCCCCCCAGGTGGTGTTCCTCAAAGACATCGTCTGCTACCTGTCCCTGCTGGAGAGGGGGATGCCGGAAGACAAGCTGGAGTGTGAGTGACACCCATGGGGATGCAACGGGGAAGGGGTCTGCTGTCCTCACATTGGGGGGTGGCGGAGAGGGTTGATCAGGTTAGTGTGCGTCAGCTTAGGTCAATGCAGGTCCTTAAACTGCAGGTTACACCATCTACCTCATGAGGTCACTAACCTGCTTAAGTCCGTTCGTACAAAGTTGACTTCGGGACAGAATTAGTTCACACCTACAAGGCTGATCTCCCACAACAGGTCTTCTGGGGAGTTTAGGAATGTCACAGGTTGGGACAGGCTCATTATTTTTCGGTGTCTAATTCACAATGGGCTCTCTGTTTTCTCATTCCCCTCTAGTCATGTTCAGACTGTATGACACGGACGGCAACGGCGTCCTGGACAGCTCGGTGAGTCTATTCTCCTCCTCCTCTCTGCTTAGCCTCTCCAGTGCCCTTTCCACACGACAGCTCTGAGAATAGTAACCTGCACCCTCCGCGGCAGTACTTGTGTTTACATGAGATCATTTGAAATGGTTCTGTTTAGTTTCACAGAAACACCCTGGGCTCTGTATTTTACTTGCATTACTCACGATGTGCGGGGAATCGTTTACGTACAGATGTTTTCAGGTCCCGTCACAAGCTTGTGAGAGAAGTGATCTTTTGGTGCATATTTTTGCAGGAGCTGGATCGCATCATAAATCAGATGGTGCATGTGGCTGAATATCTGGAGTGGGATTCCACTGAATTACGGCCGGTGAGGAAAAAAAGGATTTTTCCTTAACTTTATATTCAGGTTCTCACAATCAGAGATACATATGTTACATTCCTATTAACATCTTATAGGAGTTCATCTTTTAAAATCTCCACGTGCCTAAAACATATTTATTAACATGGTTCTAACTGCTACAGAACGTAAGATGTTTAAAGGTGTTTAAACTCTGCTATTTCTATCTAAAAGACATTTTTATATATGTTTTCAATGTTTCTTACAAGATTGTATTATAATCTAATAGCAAACATGATTTTGACTTTTTTCTTTGCAATTATTCACACTATTATATTTTAATAAGCATTTGCAAGGCCTTCATTTTATTTTTTTTCACGATGAACTAATGATTATTATGCCTAGAGAATACTGATCAGCCTTTCAATAGCAGTTCGAAGTTGCCTTTTCTGTCTGTGAATCATGTGGTTCAAAGGAACGTATTTCTCGGCCAGATACTGAAAGAAATGATGGAGGAGATTGACTTCAATCGGGATGGGACAGTAACATTGGAAGAATGGATCCGAGGAGGCCTCACAACCATCCCCTTACTAGTCCTGCTGGGGATGGATACGGTGTGTATGCGTGTGTGGGTCTAAAACTCTTTGCACTATCCCTATGAGTTACACAGAGACAGATGCTGCATTCAGTTGACAAATCCCATGTTTTATTCTTCAGTGAACATGAAGTGACTCTGCAGTGATCATTTAACACAATTGGTTATTGCCCTACAAAGCTTTTAACGTGACCATGAAACTGTGATACCAGTTGATGCCCCTCATGTGTACTTAATGGAATAGGATATTCCTTTAATCATCCAGGATTGGTGAAATTTTAATTCACACACAGCAGAAAGTGATTAGTGCAGTAGAGGAAGTTAATGTACAAGTGGTAAGGTATACTAAATATCAGAAAAAATATAAAAATATAGAAAAAAAAAAATAGTGTCAGTACTGTGTATACGACTTTGCAGACATAGTTCTAACTATGTAGTACTGCCCTGTAAAAGTACTGCACATACATACAAGGCCCATGGGGTTTGTTTATAAACCGATACACACACACCTGACATACACATACACAGACATACATATTTACATATAGTTTTCTGTTGCATTATCAGTTTTTGGAAAGTATTTTGTTCTATGTTTTTATAATAACAACACTAACCAAAAAGTATTAAAAACCAAAACATTTTTATGAAACAGAAATGTGCATAAGCATGACTATATTGAATTCATGCTTGAAGGCAAACAACCTTAAAATAGTAAAGTTATTGAGGACAGCCTGATGTTTTGTACTTTGAAAAGCTATTAGTGTAATCCATTGGCAAAAGAAAAGAGGACGCTTCTTTGGAAGCTCTATAACAGCTCTATTATTGGTGTTAGGGGGGTATAGAAGAAAAAGCGTTTTTCCGTTCTTCCTTTTTAAATACAAATTCTTTTAGTTATGAATCTCTGCTGTTGTTACTGTAATACTTTAAATGTAGTTAATCTGTTTAACCTGTATTACATTCTTGAGAAGTTTAAAATGTCATATAGTCACAGTGCCTGGTGTCAAGATGGGCTGCCACTGTTTAATAAAGCAGTTACAATAACATTGTTTGTTTTAAATAACAAAATGTCTATTTCTGCCAAATGATTTCTTATATCCAAAAGTCATGTGACTGATGGGGATTTCTTCTTCTGCTTTATGTCTCTCAGAACGTGCAGGAAGATGGGCAGCATGTGTGGCGTCTCAAGCACTTCAACAAACCAGCCTACTGTAACTACTGCCACACAATGTTGCTGGGAGTACGCAAGCAAGGCCTCTGCTGCTCCTGTAAGTCCTGGCGTCCGGCAGCGTTCACCACCTTCACTATTTCTGGTGGCTCTCCACTCTTACTTGCTGCATGTTTCTATTCCTGGATGGAAACACAATTAAAGGGCCTGTTAAAGGGCTCCTCCTATGACCTCACAGTTGTCAAGTTCTTTGATACTGAAACCTTCTTTGCGGGAGTTATTGGTCATAAACGCAAGTAATCTCTTATTTAATCTGTGAAAATTAAGTGCAAATACATGTTTTTTAAAATTATTTCATGATTAGGCACTTTTAAAACCTGAGGTCAATAACATCCAAGGAAACTTTGTTCAAAGTTTATGTTTTCATCGTCTGCTTTTGCTTTACATTTGCTTTCAAGATGACGGTTCAATTTTATTTTTATTTTTCACTGACAAGCAAGGTGTCAGTAGCATTTACGCAATAGCATTTACGTAGCACGTTCGCGCAGCAGGCAGTGAGTCAGTCTCATAATCTGTAGACCATACTTTCGAGCCTCACATAGGGCAGTTGTGTCTGGTTTTCATTTCTGTTTTAGGTATTTTAGGTCCTTTAATGCCTGTTTGAGCTCTCTGGAGGTTCTCCGGTGACCTGCAGTGGGTTAATCAAAAAAACTGTGTGTGACGTAAAGGTTGTACAGTCAATGAACCTTTCAATGATATACTGTATAAGCAGCATTCCAATTTTACACATGTTGTTTTTCTATGGCTTTTCTATGTTTTTCTAAGACAATAAAGATGGATTTATACACCAGTTGTGATGTTTATTTAGCTTAATCGACATCAGCTAGTAACTTCCTGTGTCATTTTTCAAAGGTCAAATGTTTCTCTCTGTTTTCTCAGTGTGCAAGTACACCGTACATGAGCGCTGCGTTAGCAAAGACATCGCTGCCTGTATTAGCACCTACGCCAAGTCCCGCCGGCACACCAATGTGAGTACAAACTCTGGTGCATATGAATTACCATGCCGCACCATCTCCCATCTGTACACTGTTTTCTCTACCAAACAATCTGTTTGTAACTGAATTTGCTGTGTAACCGCAAACTAGAAAAAAGTTGTTTTTTCTGTGAGAGGTTATGGTAAGAATCTAAAAGTAGATGAAAGCAACTTAGAAATTGATATGTATTTTACATTGGCTTAATAATCTCCCGTCCGCCGCAGGCTATGCAGCATGTATGGATCGAGGGAAACTCTCCAACTAAATGTGACCGCTGTCACAGGAGCATCAAGTGCTACCAGGGCCTGACTGGGCTTCACTGTGTTTGGTGCCAGATCACGGTTAGTCATAGCAGCAAGATTTTCCTCCATTATGATCGTAATGATACATGGTTGTTAGAGCTTCTGCCTCACAACAAGAAGGTACCTGGTTTGATTTAGAGTTTGCATCCTCTGGGTTCTACGGTTTCCTCCCACAGTCTAAAAACATGCAATAGGTTCATTGAAGACCCTTCATTGCCCAGACGCCTGAGTGAGAGACTGAATGGTTGTTTGTCTGTATATGTGGCTCTGTGATTGTCGGGTGACTACTCCTGGGTGAACCTAGGCTGCTGGCTGCAGGCCCCCATGACCCTGAGAGTATGGGATGAGTGGTAGATATGAATGAATTGCAGCAGCTACAGAGGCCCGGCGGTGCAAGACGAAGGACCCTGGTTCAGTTCCGACAGGGCACCTTTCTGTGAGGAGTTTGCATGTTCTCCCAGTGTCTGCGTGGGTTTCCTCCTGGCTCTCCAGTTTCCTCTCATAGTCCAAAAAGGTTAATTGGAAAGATTGAGAAAATTGCCCACTATTATGGAATGAAGGTCTGTCTGTAAATATGCCCTGCAATTGACTGGCGAGTTCTGTACCCCATCTCCTGCCTGATGGCAGCTAGGATAGGCTCCAGAATCCCCCGCCCCACCCTGAGTAGGATAAAATGGTTAGCACTTTGGCCTCACAGCAAGGAGGTCTCTGGTTTTGATTCTCACAGTTCAATCTGCTGCCCTGAAGCCTGACCCTCATTGCCATGCAAGACTTTCTCCTGCCTGGCTTCCCTGTACCGACCATGGCCGTCCCAGAATCTCCTGCCTGATCTTCCAATTCCTACTGTCCTCATGCCTGTCTCCCCCGGTGCCAAACTTGGATTCCCCTGTCTTGTCTGTATCCTGCCATCACAAACTGCTCTCCTTCCAGAGCTCTTCTCTGTTGGTACGGAGTTGTCGTTGTTGTTATTGGGTTCATGTACCTACAGTTACACATTGGGCCTTTCTGTGTGGATTTTGCAAGCTTTCCACGTATCTACATGGGCTTCTTTTGGGTTTCCCAGTTTCCTTCCACAGTCCAAAAATGTGCAGTGGGTCAATTGGAGAAGTTGCCAAGACATGTGAATGAGAGAGTTAACGGTTGTTTGTCTTAATATGGGGCCTTGTGATCGACTGGCAACCGGTTCAGGGTGAACCTTGCCTTACCCTGAGTACATATTATTATCATAAGATCGGCACACTGGTAAGTGCTTCTGCCTCTCAGCAAGAAGGTCCTTGGTTCTGACAGGGGGCATTTCCTTGTGGAGAATGCATTCTCCCCAGTGTCAGCATGGGGTTTCCTCCAACAGTCCAAAAATATGCAGGTGGTCAATAAGGGACCCTAAGTTACCCAGACATGATAATGGTTGTTTTTGTGTGGCCCAATGACTACTGGTATATGCTCCAGCTCCACTGTAACCCTGCATGAAGGATAAGCAGTATAGATAATGAATATTGAAAAATTAACAGTCCATTTCAGTAAATTTGGTCCTTGATGCTCCAAAATACATCCAATCAGAGGATGAAAATAGAATAGAATAATAAACATGATGCAACTCTCATGCGACTTATTGCATTATTTTTTTACTATTTTTCAACCTTTAACCTTTACCTCAGCCCAGAAAATATGGGCCTGCAAACATGTCTATTAAAGACATATAATGAAGCGAATCCTAGAAACTATAAGATGTGATTATTGGGAAATTTGGATATGCAGCAGATAATGTTTGAACGCTTTTTCCACATATGTAAGAAATTGGGGGGCTGTCAGTTGTCCCGTCTCCTGTCGACTTGTTGGTTGATGCTTTGAAACGCCACTAGGTGTCACCAATGTTTGAGCTCAGGCAGAGCACATGTCCTGTCCATGAGCAATGAAATTATTATTATGCACCCGTTCAAAGACATTAAATACACTTTCATCCATTCCCCATAGAGCCAGGAGTGTGTCTATTCTCACTCATTGATGGATTCCACCCTCAGATGTCATGCCTCTATGTTTTCTCCTCCTCTGTAGCTCCATAATAAGTGTGCATCTAATATGAAGCTGGAGTGCGATGGGGGGGCCCTGAGAGACCACACTTTGCTGCCCTCCTACATCTGCCCTGCTGTCTTGGTGAGAGTGCTTTTCACTGCTCTTGTTTTTTTTCAATTTTTTTACAACACCCACACATTAAATGAGAACTACACGAAGCTCCTAAAGACAAAGAATGATTTTTTTATTTATTTATTTTGGTGAGCATGATATGATCAAACAGTAGGTGAAACACTGTATCTCTGCAGGTAAATGAGAGGCTTAAAAGATTATTTTTAAGGCTTCGACAGGGTTAAACACGCATGTTTCTCAAACTGTCTGGATAAAGAAGGGAAATGGATAGGATAATAAGAGTTGTTATGAAATGCAATTTAACCATTGATTATCGATTAGCGCGGACACTTCAGCAACACTTCTAGCACAGCAGCAGGGATGGTCTGATGAAGCGTATCCAGCTGTATTACAGGATGTAACTAGTAGTGTCGTCACTTGACCGATGATTGTGTCACATTAGTTTTTTTTTTACACGTCAGAGTTTCGAATCAAGTTGGAAGCAGAGAGTAATGGAAGCTCATGGTCCTTCAGTTAGACATCCAAAGAGAGCCCTCAATTAGAACCACCTTGACCGAATAACTTGAAGTGGCTTAACGGTTGTATTCACTTTTATTATTGGAGATTATTACACTAGCATGTTTTTTTTTTAATGTTAATATTGATACGGTATCTGGATGAAACCATTTGCTCCTTTAAAAAAAAAACTTTATGCATGATATATTTATGGAAGACTCTACAACTACAACCCTCTTCACAAAATTCCCCTTGAAACAGTACTGGAGTGTTTCAGCCTGGTGCTACTGCCAGAAAAATCTGCTGTTAGCATTTAGAGAACTCAGAAACCTTGACAAGTAGCACACGTGGGTTGCCTTGCTCAGCCTGTTGCCATCACAACCTTGGTGAGCGGCTGATGGTGAGATGACGATATGACCTCTGTGCTGCATCTCTGAGGTAAGTAGTTGAGATGAGGGGTCATGGATCGCTGCACTCAAGTCAGCTGGAAGCGGTATGGGCTCTCAAAGTGGACCCTGCTAAATCTAAAAATCATGTTTTATGATTGAAATCTAACTTGCCAAGTTGCTAATTTCCTGTATGTACAAGAAAGTCTATTGCAAGCTATGAGGAGTATGGGTATAACGCTGGACAACTTAAAGAAATAGCTTAATGCCTATTTGAAAATACTCTCTTTGAGTAACTGTTTTCTATTTATACTTCTTCTTCGACTGTTTGACACCTCTTTTTCCTCTGACACTCACTTATTTACTCCCCGTAAGTCTTCCCTTGCAAAACAAATGACATCCATCCATTGCAGCACTTGTCCCTTTTGCTCATTTGCATGCAGGAAAACAAGCACATTATCACTAGGCAGGTGTAAATGGGGTTCACGTCTTAATGGATGATATGCTGCCATTCAGCTTCTTCCCACCGACAAGTCATGTCGGGCCGGAGTCTGCTAAACACCTGCAGAACTCTCAATCCCGATGACAATTCTATTCTTAGGAATCTGACGTCTTCATTTCCTTCACAAATGGCTCATAAATAAACTGATGCATATACATATCCATATGCACAACATTAAAAAATTCATGCAGCTGTGACATGTTTGACTTGACATTTTGCAAAAGTATATTCCATCCCCCTTGCATCCTATCGAGTATGCTAATCAGATGAGAGTCCTGTCTGGAATCAGATCGGAAGAGCA
>CAAKHD010011704.1:87437-101170 GCA_901007705.1 Fistularia tabacaria
CGCTCTTCCGATCTATATACATATCCATATGCACAACATTAAAAAATTCATGCAGCTGTGACATGTTTGACTTGACATTTTGCAAAAGTATATTCCATCCCCCTTGCATCCTATCGAGTATGCTAATCAGATGAGAGTCCTGTCTGGAATCTGTATGTTCATACACATCCATCAGATTTCCTCCTCTTACAGGACCGTCAGTCTATAATCAAGCGGGGCGAGGGGGACTCACCACCCAGCAACAGCCCAGACGACATCAATCAAATCTTCAAATTCTCTCCTGGAGACAGCCAAGCTCTGCAGGTAACCCGTGCCGTTTACTCAGCGGGTTGTCAAAAGAAAGCATCTCTCGGCAGAATGCCTGAATCTGTTTTTTTCTCCTGTCTCCAGATCAGCCCTCTACCGGGTACTCACCCTCTCCTGGTCCTGGTCAATCCAAAAAGTGGAGGGAGACAAGGGGAACGGTAAGAGCGCTGGTTTCATAATCATGGGTTAGAATGACACTAAATGCAGATATATCAAATCAGTCGCAGAAGTTTCAAAGCGATCTTCTTGTCACTTCTCCATGAAACAGTTGGATTCTGAACTTCTGAACAGAACTTTTTGATCACTCTGTGAAACACATTGTTTTTCAAACTGGAGCACTATGCGTTTTTTTTTTAATTGAAATATAAAAACTGTGCATATGTGTTTTCGTACTGCCTGCTTATCACACAAGTCATTTCGTATGGCTCTAATTGATCATTGTAGGGTGGCATGGTCACGCCATCATTTGGAGTATGTATTACTTGCTAACAAGGTTGCAGAACCCTATCTTTGTGATGTCTGTCTGTGTGCATGCTTGTACATTTCTAGGCTGGCTTGTACCTTATACAGCAAATTGTACGTGTCAATGTCTGAGTCCAGAGGTCATAGAGGATTAAATGCATGCAAACTCAAACACCATGCTCCTTTCTCTTTCAAACAAAAGCATATGAATCTATTTACAATGCAAGTGGGACAAAATGACACTTCTTTCAGTGCATTCATGCAGACCTAACACATGCACAAATCCAGGTGAAATATTCACACCCAAATCCCTATCTTTTTCTTGTCAAAGGAGGAAGACTTATAAAGCATGAATTATACACTCACCTGCCGCTTAATACAAATGATTTGCGAAAAGTCAGTTTGGGTTGTTGATTTAATAAAACAAAATGTTGACTAGTATATTTTTCCCAATCTCCTTATGTCTACAGGGGCAAAATGTGATGCACGCCATAGTAACACCATTGTAATAACCTCAAAATATACATATGAATGGAACAGAATCTCCAAAGCAGTCTCAGCAACTTTACATTGTAATTACAGCAATGTTAATGAACTGTGCATTGGACAACTTCATACAAGTTTAACTGCTAAATCATTTGAAGAAAGTTTTATCCAACGGCGTTTGGCTGCACAATCATTGCCTGAGTAAAAGGTGGAGAAAATCTGGAAAGTATGAGAGAATGACGCCAAGTCTCACTTGATATATCGGCGCAGTAAACATTGTTCACATAAGTTAAATGTGACTTTAGTTGAATGCCTCGACATTTTATAAATAATCATCTTGTTTAGTGTTGGATAAACACTGAAGTGTGTATTATTTTATTTTTTTAACTTCAGGGTGTTATTTGTTTGACAAGTCACAAGCAATGTGACCTTCCCCCTCGCTCCTCTCTGGTTCTGTCGTTTCAGCCAAATAAGGTAATTCCCAGCTAAAAAATAAACACAGGAACAGCCCAAAAGCCCAGATGCTTAAAAAGTCAACAAAACAATTACTAATATAATATTTGTGTTTAATTCCAACTAAGACATATAAATCTCTCACAACATGAAGTATTTGCAGTATTACGCATTCAAATATACTCCTTAACCCCACACTGTGTGTCTCATCACAAATCTTTCTCTTTTCTGTCTGCTTTCAGGGTACTGAGGAAATTCAGGTACCTACTAAACCCCAGGCAGGTGTACAGCTTGGAGCAGGGAGGACCAATGGTTAGGTAAGGTGGACGTACCTGATTTGTTTATGTAGCCAGAATATTTTTCAACCTCCTCCAATGTATCTTATTCATACAGGACTCAATCAGTAAAGGGTTCACTTTGAAAAACAACAACTTTTAAAGTAGTTTTTTTATTGCAACAAACAGATGAGGGTGATGACAACATTGTGATGGTTCTTACAAAATAAATCACATCTTAGGATGACAGAAAAATATTTCAGAGTTCTATTTTTCTTGCATTGAAACAAGCATGACTCAGGTAACTACTTTCTATTATTGTTGTTTTTTAATATTTATTATTTGTAATTTATATTGCTTTCTCATCCTGTATATATAATATCCATCTCTATGTAACTATGTATGTATGTATGTATGTATGTATGTATGTATGTATGTATGTATGTATGTATGTATGTATGTATGTATGTATGTATGTATGTATGTATCTATCTATCTATCTATCTATCTATCTATCTATCTATCTATCTATCTATCTATCTATCTATCTATCTATCTATCTATCTATCTATCTATCTATCTTTCTGTCAATTCATCCATCCATCCATGCTCAAGAATACATCGTGACTTTGAAGACAGTCAAGTATCCAGGCTGGAGGAGTGCAGTTAGTCATTTTTCAGACCAAAGCTTTAGCCGTTATCCCCCTTCCTCCCTCCACGTCAAAAACACTTGGGAGGGAGGCTCGTGCTTTAAACCCTGTCAATGCATACAAACAACTAACGTGTGTGACAGGGTTGATCTGAAATTATCACTTGGCTGTCCATTCACAGAAAAATCCCCAACAAGGCAAAGAGCAAAGGAAATACTTCATGTTGAGCCCCAAGCAGCCCTCCGCTCCACCACCATTCATTCACTTCCATTCTCTCTCACTTTTTTGTCATCAAGGCCACTCTTTAAAGTCTTATACAAGAAGATGACCCAACGACTCACCCACATCTCATCTTTGTGATTTATGGTGCAACATTTACAATCCTCCATCAAGCTGGTTGACCATTTTCAACTGTTGCCATGGCTCCCTGGCAACATACTTGCAGCTGAGGACAAAAATTTTTTGTTTGTGGCATAGATTTAACTGTCCATTTGGCTCTGAAGATGCGCATGGTTTGCTTATAAACTGTCATAACATAAACCCCAGCATCAAACAGCCACGTTTAGGTGGCTGAATTAAAAACTTTTGATGACACAGATGGGTTCTGGTTTGGATGGATACACAGTTGGGGAAATATTGTATTTACTTGTTGCCGTAGCTACCCATTGGCACTACGAGAGCGTAATTGATTCTACGTCATTGGTGTCGAGACCACTGAAGTTCGACGTTGAAACTGAGACTATGAAAATGTGACTGTGTATTTTGGTCAATATCTGGTTTTAATTGTAAAAAAAAACAATATTATACACTGCACATTCAAGGTTTTTGTTTGATAATAGTAAAACACGAAAACCCTTGGTTATTTGGTGATAAGAAGGGGGCTGTACATATTCAGTCTTGCTGTTAGTCAAAGGTAGATAAGAATGTTTTTCTCTGTGTGTGTGTGTGTGTGTCAGTGAGAGAGAGACTCCAAATTTATTGAAAGTGCCCATTCATTTTGGTAGAATTTAGAGCTGCTGCTGATACAGATGGTAGGGGAGAGTACTACTTTTACTACTACTATCATCACTAATAATGATAATAATAATAATTGCTAAATAAAAATGAAAGTATTTTCTGTGAAATGTTCATTTTAGAGTTAGCATTATTTATCGAAAACATTGACATTTCACCAGGATTAGCCAATGTATAACTGTCTTATATTATTATTAATAATATCATCATTAATAGTATCCTTCTTCTTCTTCTTCTTCTTCTTCTTCTTCTTCTTCTTCTTCTTCTTCTTCTTCTTCTTCTTCTTCTTCTTATTATTATTATTATTATTATTATTATTATTATTATTGTTATTATTATTATTATTATTATTATTATTATTATTATTATTATTATTGCTATTGCTGTTGTTGTTGTTGTTGTTGTTGTTGTTGTTGCTGTAATTGACCAGTCCAGGATGTACCCTGCCTTTCGCCCAATGGCAGCTGGAATAGGCCCTAGCATCCCCTGTGGCCCTAAGTAAGGATAATCAGCAGATCATGGATGGATGGATTGGTTATTATTGGTGTTATTCAATAATTATTCAATATGTTTCCTGCAGGTTTCAGGGCACCAATTTGTACTCTTGATACACATAAATCTATGAAAGGTACAGTAGCTTTAAGTTGACTCATGCCCAAGTTGTAAGTGTGTCTATCTGGCATAGTTGTGTGGCTCAGGGATGTGCAGTTGATGACTCTGAATAAAGACTTAGCCTAATGACTTAATCTGGCTGGAAATAAATGTTTATAGGATCAAGTTATATTGTTATTTGTTTTAATAGGATTGGTTGACAAAAAAACAAAACAATCAAACGACCACTGCATAGCATAACAAAGTTCTTTTACAAAGTATTTAAAGAACAAATCACTGAATTCAAAGTAACAAACAAATACCTTTATATGCTTACTTTTATTTCACTTTATATGTCACGATTTATTGTATCACTTCATTCGCAACTGTCTCTGTGCCGGGTGATCACCAGGGCACATGTTGTCATGATGCAGGACCAGGTGGTGGGTGTTAAAGGGCTTTGTTGCTCTGTTCTTGAGGGTCTCATGAAAGTGGTCGGGGGGTTTACGTCGACACCTTTGTCAAACTCATATTAAAGTCCCTTTGAAGTACAGGCCCTCTCTGACTTTGCACATGTAAATTGAAATCCCACTCCATTCATCACAGTTTACACAATTCCTTTCTCAACTCTTACATTGTATTGTATCTTTTGTTTCCTGCAAATTCCTTGGAGGAACTAACGAATAACCTGGCTTTCATTTCATCTTTGAATTTGTTTGTTTTTTGTGTCCTCATAGGCTAAATTTTCTTCATGATGTCCCCGATTTTCGAGTTCTGGCTTGTGGAGGTGACGGCACTGTGGGCTGGATCCTGGACTGCATAGGTACAGAGCTGACTGTGTGCCAACACACACACACACACACACTATTAAAAATAGTCCAAATGTGATGTTATGATTTCACTTCTGAAAATAATTATTTTTCTTGGTTGTGATGCTGCTGTGAATCCATTACTAAGATTAAAAACATCTCTATTTTTGGTGTGTCAGAGCAAAAATACCAGCACAGGGTCATCTTCATCTTTGTTATTTAGGCCAAATGAGACCCGGCTTTTCTCTAAATAATCTGAATAATCTTATCCGTCTTCCTTCATTAAACTTCTATGCATGTGAAAAGTTTGACAACACCTTTCTTTTACAGCTCAAACTAAAGTTAGATTCAACGCTGTTGGCTTGTCTGGATTGTGCTATCAAGTGTATCAAGTGGAGTGTGTGTGTGGGGGGTATCTTTTTGTAGTGAGATTTCATCAAGGCCTGCCTTCAGTCAAAGTCCATCTGGCGAGATCGGTCGGCCAGATAAATGTACCAGTAGACGATTGTGTCTTTTGAGGGTGGGGACAGAGGGAGATGTGTCATATAAGCCCCGTTTCTGGTTTTCAAAATACCCTCATTTGGTCATTTTTTTCAAATGGTTTTTGGTTAAAACAAAGTCTGATTCCACAGCCCGGGAGTGAACATCAGCAACAGAGCTCTACAAAATGCTTCGAAACTGCGCTTCGAAACCAGCGCTTTGGCCCAAGGGCAACAGTTTTGTATCAAAAGACACCACATGGCTTCAAATGCTTTGCAAGACGTACAATCCTCATCAGGCATTTGTATCCGAAAAAAATGTGCTGCACGTGAAAAAAGGGGACAGGGAAATTTGGTTATCAAATATGTCAACAGGTCATATTTAAAAGGGAAGCAATAAGGGTAGTGATCAGCTATGCTATTTTTATCCTTCTTAACCTTTTTTCCCTTATTGCATCCTACAATTGTTTCTTTTCTACCATGTAATACATTTTCATACAGAAGGACACCTGATTTTATATTCATCTGTAACATTGTAACAACAGGTTCCAGGCCTGATCTTCCCTATGTAATACAGCATTATTAACATCAGCTTTGATCATACATACAGACACACACACACAGACACAAACACACACACACATATATATGTATGTAATCACACATAGTGCTAGCTGAAAATGTTAATTACACAATGCAATTTGAAATTGTTGGATTCTAATATGAAAGTATTTTCCATGATCTAGTAACACAGATTTTTTTTGACAAACATTATGAAGTTAAGCATATCTTCTCTTTGCTCTGCAGACAAGGCGAACTTTGCCAGGCACCCCCCAGTGGCAATCCTTCCTCTGGGCACAGGGAACGACTTGGCACGGTGCTTACGTTGGGGGAGGGGTGAGAGCCTTGCTTCTCTATTCATGAAAATGGAAAAATCTCTCTTTTTAGATTCTTCAACACAATGGGCCCTATTGTCAGCATAATCATTTCTGACCATTTCCATTTTTTCTTTTTAATCTCAAAAGAAATGTATAACTGAAAGGTTTCTGAGCCATTAACCATTGGAAACTAGCCATAAATACAACAGCACAGTGATTCTCTTGCTATTTAAAGTGTGGAAGATTCAAAAAGTGCAATAACGTAAAGTGCGTGCAGCCTGCTCTTGCACACATAGCAGCACAGAAATCAAGTAGATTATGAAGAATATATTGTAATGCAAGGGCTTATTGTAGTGATATAACACATGCATCATTTTTCTTGTGTTCTTTCCACTCCTGTGGATCTGCCTTTGATTTCTTATCACTGTGACTTATTTAATACCATCAAGCTGCATAAATAATTAGTTTGCCTCCCCATTAACACTGATCATATTAAGGTGAGAAATAAAGCAGCTTAGTCTCATATGCTATTAAAATCTCAGACAGACTCAACATTTAATGAGTTTGTTTTCCTTTTCAAATTGAAATATCATTGTTTATTCATTAATTTGTATCAAAGATTTCCAACTCACCTTTCACTGTTTATATATTTTTCCATGCAGTGAAAATTAGAAAACACTGAGACATCTTCTTTTCCTTTAGGCTGCTCCCAGAGGTTGCCACAGACCCTATTCTCTGTATTCTATTCTCTAACTTCATGTTCTCTTTCACTCCATCCATAAATCTTCTCTTTGGTCTTCCTGAAGTCCTCCTGCCTGGCAGTTACAACCTCAGCATCACTCTACAAAAGTATTCACTCTCCCTCCTGCGGACATGACCAAATCATCTCAGTCTGACTATCTCCAAAACATCTAACATGTGCTGTCCCTCTGAAGGACTCATTCCCGATCCTATCCACCACTCGTCACACCCAAATAGAATGTCAACATCTTCATCTCTGCTAGCTCAAGCTCTGCTTCCTTCCTTTTCGTCAATGCCACTGTCTTCAAACCAGACAGCATCAGTGGCCTCCACCACTGTGTGGTAATCCTTTCCTTTCACTCTGAGTTATACTCTTTATCACAGATTACAACTGACACTTTTCTCCACCTCTTCCAACCCTATTTAATGCATTTCTTCATCCCTTTTCACCCACAACTGCTCTTCATAAATTTGACGGACAACTGAAAAGATTTTCATTCAGCAGACCCCTGACTAATTAATTGGGCAAAAGACAACACACGTGAGGTTATGTTCTTGTTAACAATCAGATTGCACTGATTTTTAACCTAATGATGGCCTATTTGGATTTGGTGGCAGTTTGTCATATCATGTACTTGTAGATGTCGTTTGAACTTGACAGATGGCTGAAACAGGGCCCTTATCCTTTCACTCTATTTACATCAGATGAGACAATTACTATGAAGCAAAGTGAATGGTAAAGAAAACAGAAGGTACAGCCAGCAGTTGGGGGCAGGGGCAGTTAGAAGACTAGATCTTTGTCTCCTTGTTAATTGGCCAAGCACTTATGCGTGCAGACTGTCGCCATAATTCCCAGCTTCACCATTGAAGAGTTTCAGATGAAATGCATGACAGAATTAGAAAAACTTGAAAGGATTTGACCTGGAGCAGAGCAATCTGTAAATAATCTTTTACTGGAGGCAAGGATATGCTTCATGAAGTGACTGCACTGAATCATATCCTTTTTTTATTTTCCCAGCAAGTCATCCATGTCGATATTGCTGTCTAAGAGCTGTTTTGAAATGTTTAATGTTTAATGTCGACAAGACTTGAGTCAGAAAGGTTTTCAACTTCACATACACTGACATATATATTTATTTAATGGATCCCAATGAATTGTATGCACCCTTGTGTATTTTTTTCTTTTATCATTTTGTAAGAAAATTAGAGTTGCCTTGACTCATGTTGGAATTAGTGAGAGAGGTGTGAATCCCAACAGTTTCTACAGTATCTAATGCAATAAAACGGAGAGTGCACCGAAAAGACAGCCTCAGTAGTCAGCCAAAATACTTTAAAGGTGGTTTTCACATTTTCCTACACAGAGGTTCTTTAGTTCAGTGACACCAGACTGATAGCCCTGTTGATCTTGAAAGCGTTAGTTGGGGTGAAGGCCATTCAAGGTTTCTGCTTGGACTGCAGATAATTCTGCTGTCCATGTCACCCCTTTTAGCATTGTCATTGATGCTGTCGGGAATAAGACCAGGCACAGCTTCTTTTGGTTTCATCCACTTCTATGCTCCTCCTTGGCAGGTTACGAGGGAGGCAGCCTGGTAAAGTTCCTCCAGGACATTGAACACAGCACAGAGGTGGTGCTCGACCGCTGGAACATAGACATCGTACCTGATGACAAGGAGGAAAAGGGAGACCCAGTTCCCTACAGTATTGTCAATAACTATTTTTCTATTGGAGTGGTAAGACAGCAGTAATACACTGTTATAGCATGTTACATGTTTCACTGGATTAACCACTTAAATTTATCGATGGAATTTCATTGTGAAACCTATTATATTTAAAAAGAATGACATGAAAAAACACTGACAATACTTGAAACATGTGTTCCAGTTGACAACTATGTATTAGTCATTCACAACATTTCCCATCCTGGTACATTTTGTCAGAGTGATGTAATTTGAACAATTACAGTTTTATGTTGAGATTGTGGCATGTCAGTGTGGAAATATGACGACGGAGTTGTGGAGGGGTTCAAACTTGAATGTGTGGGCACGCCAACACAATAATTCACTTCTCTCGAATAATCAGACCGTCAGTATACGTACCCCCCTGTAACCACGCCCCCTAAGCCGTCAGTCCGTGGGTGAGAGGCCACACCTTTTAGTGTCCACCACAAGATAAACAATTAGTAGATTCTGAATTCCTACTCCCTCATGGGTAGGTTTCTTTTGCAATTGGAGGAAAGAAGCACAGGGCATGGTTTCAGTTGCTTATCAACCCTTTTATCTGTCATGTCCCAATGGAGATAGACCATGGGTGGGCAAACTTTTTGACTTGGAGGCCACAACTGGTTCTGAAATTTGACGGAAGGGGCCGAGCCAGGAACAGATGTAAAAGCCACTACATGAAAGGATTTGGTCTTTTAACAAAGCATGAATGTGCAAGGCTCATTGTACAATAGGTTTTCATAATGCATTGATTTCATAACACAGTAGAGAAATTCATGTTCAATTTCAGTGGGAACAAAGTTGTTGATCTCCCATTTTTTCCAGTGCATCTGGAGTCAGTTTTGTTGTGGTAATTCTCAGGATGGATCCAAGGTGTTCGTCAGTTACATTGGATCTGTGATGGGCTTTGTTGGTGTTCATGATGCTGAATGTCTGCTCACATATGTAGGTCAAGCCAAACAACATCAGCATCTTATGCCAGGCTTATACCTTATCAGTTTCCAGTCGCAGACTTTAAACTAGGAGTCGGAAGGACATCTTAAGAGTCGTAAGGGAGTCTTACTTGGGTTGCAGCACACTCCCATCATTTCGCTCGTAAAGCTTAAGCTGAAAGTCATAGCTCAGTCTTTGTCTAGTCTTAGGCCTTATGACAATATCAAAAGTGTTTGACATAATCGCACATCTATATGTTATGTGACCATAAAAGGCTGAATCAACAACCAACAGATGAGCTCCAACAGAACCGGACAAAGGAAACCTTGTAACAAAATGATTGGAAAAAAATGTAGTTGTAGTCTTCCATAAGTCTTTCAAAATCTAGGTTGTGACTTAAAACTCTAAAAACTAGTCTTTGAATGTCAGCTGGTGTGAGATATTAGTTTCACATATCTTTTTTCAAAATCTTTTCAAAGTCTTAAGGTATAAGTCCAGCATTGTTTGCCATCCACTGGAGGTCTAGAAACATGGCTAATCCCTCATTTGAATAGCGGCAAAAAATTTGCTGTGGTTGTCACGCTTCTCACTGCTTTTTCTGGTGATCCCAGCTGGTCTGCTGATTTGGTCCACCTGGACACACAGTTGCCACCCATAGCAGGCAATCAGTGAAGACTTGAAAGCCTTGCTTCAAGTAGCGCTTGTTGCCAGGTTGTCTTCTTTCCCTTCCCAATAGACAGGTTGCCTTGTTTGCCATGTGGGAGCCCCTGGAACCGACCCTGTCTGCCTCCATGCTCCCTCGTCAGGCTTCAAGAGCCTTGGCGCTCTCTTCTCCCCTGTCTTCCCGATACCGACGTAACAGATGTTGCCTTGTTTGCAGTGGTGATGGACAGGCTGACAGATGAGGCTAGACAGGAATCTCTATGGACCATGATGTTTGCAGATGATATTGCGATCCGCAGTGAGAGCAGGAAACAGGTTGAGGAAAATCTTGAGAGGTGGAGGTATGCTTTGGAAAGGAAATGAAAGGGAATGAAGGTTAGTCGTAGCAAGACAGAATATGTGTGTGTGGAACAGTGAGGCTACAGAAAATGGAGATCAAGAAGTTGGAGGATTTCAAGTACTTAGGCCCAACAGTCCAGAGCAATGGAGAGTGTGGAAAAGAGATTAAGAAATGGGTTCAAGCAGGTTAGAATGGATGGAGAAAAGTGTCAGGAGTACTATGCAATAGAAGACTATTAGCCAGAATTAAAGGAAAGTTGTACAAGACAGCGGTTGGACACAGTGGCATTGAAGAAAAGACAGGAAGCAGAGCTGGAGGTAGCAGAGATGAAGATGTTGATGTTCTCTTTGGGAATGATGAGGACAGATAGGATCAGGAACGAGTCCATCAGAGGGACAGCACATGTAAGATGTTTCTGAGAGAAGGTCAGAGAAGCCAGATTGAGATGGTTCGGTCATGTTCAGAGGAGGGATAGTGGATGTATTGGTCGACAGATGCTGGAATGGGAGATGCCAGACAGGAGGTCTAGTGAAAGACCAAAGAGAAGATTTATGGACGTAGTGAGAGAGGATATAATGTTAGTTGGTGGGAGAGGGGAGGATACAGAGAATAGGGTTAGATGGAGAAGGTTGATTCGCTGTGGCGACCCCTGAAGGGAAAAGCCAGAAGGAAAATAAGTTGTTTTGACAAAAGGGAGTACCTCACAAAGTTTGCATGGTTTAAATACATGAGGTGAGCCACTGCTTTCAATGTTAGTTTGGGTGGTCCTCCAAGTTCTCAAGTAATTGAACACATGCATATAAGTTGATAAGTTTAGTCGCACTTTAAATATGAAATATCCTCGAGGTATATGTAGTTATATCTTAAGAGAGGGTAGAAATGTGAAGAGTATGTACAAGGTCATACTTAGATTTTACACAGTGGCGTTTGGCAGGGAAGGGAAGCGCAGCGGTGATGTTACACAATGGCCCTCCTGCCGACAGCGCACTCCTGCCTATGTAAACACATGAGCCAAAAGCATAGCACTAATCCATGTGTCACAGTGCTGCATTGATGACAAATATTATATTTGACAGGTTTTCTTGGATCTGTTGACTGTCTGCATCTGATTTTATATCTTGCAGCTGGGTGAAAGTAAGGCCTTGTTTTTTTTATCAGCATAAATTTCATCATAGATTTCTAGAATACTCCTCGCTTGCTATGCCTTTATGTACACACTGTGACCCTCAGAACTACATTCAAACTGTCAGCCACAAAGGATCTTTGCAAATTCAGTGATACAATTGACATGCAGTTTGACACAACTTCTGTGTTCTTTTACAATACCCTTGTGGCATCCTGAGTCATATTATGAGGACATATATTTCAAGTTTGCGACATACTTTCCCTATTTCTATTAAGCTTCCCCTTGTTGTCCTTGCAAATATATATATATATATATATATATATTGTATCCACACATCCCTTCAATCAGCGTGAAAACAAAGAATCACAACATAGAGAAAACTACCCATCCATCCATCGATCCATTGTCTGCCGCTTATCCTCCTCAGGATCATGGGGGAAATGGGAGCCTATCCCAGCTGTCAAAAGGTGAGAGTTAGGGTACACCCTGGACTGGTTGCCAGTCAATCGCAGAGCCAAATATACAGACAAACAACCATTCACTCAGTCCGTCGTGTTTTGAGGCTCAAGCGCTAACCACTGCACCACCATGCCGCCCAAAAGAAAACTATATTCAATTTTGAACATTTATAGTCTATCATTGCAAATTCCAAAACAAAAGTTAATTTGATGCACTCCTACTAAAGTTATCAGGATGGATGCATTTTTTGGTTGTTCAGACTTTATCATGCTACCAGACAGTGCCACCCTGTGGAGCAAAGATGTTACTTGAAATGGCTGCTGGCTGGGGTGTGAATTGTAACTAATTTACAGGGAAAACCTATTGTCCCCATGAAAGGACATTGTTTCTTGAAAACATTGAAAGACACAGCTTGTTTTTTATACAAATTAAAGTTTTACCTGATCCCAAAAGTAAGAACAATATGGCAAAGTATGACACACAAAAGGTCTAGACTCAGGATGATAGTGTTTAATGCACCATTCGTTGGTTTGTACTTACTTGGACATATCATATTTTTAGCTGTTATTCAAATGTTATGGGGACAAAATTTCACATTTAAAGATGTATTAGTGTCCCACAACTTCATATTGAAAGATGAATATATGAGAAAAGTTGGCTGTACACGTGGGCTGTCTGAGACCAATCCAATCTGGTGCAACCAATAAACCAAGTGACAGATCGTTGGGCTTCCAGGAGCCGTAGTGGCAGATGGCGGTGCACAACACCTGAGCAAACCAATCTCTGACTCACACCAATGATGTCACCATTAGTAGCCCTTATATCTGGTTTATCAGCCATACAGGGTTTTTGTTTCCTACTATCCCATCACAGACCTTGCTATTAAAGGTTTGGTTGCTATGGAAATGGCAGACTGGCAAGGCTGAACCTTCCACAGTCATCAGTCCTTTATCTTGCCAACTTAATTGTGACACGGTGTGGAGCATGTTGTTGGGTGTGCAACGCTGTGTGTTGATTCTTTTTTTTCCCCTTTTTATTTATTGAGGTTCTCATGCAAGTCTAAACATACTACAATGAATATACTTTGAGAAATCCTCTACAACTTCTTTAACAAAAATATATTTACTATATATATATATATATACAGTATATATATATATATATATATATATATATATATATATATATAGAGAGAGAGAGAGAGAGAGAGAGAGAGAGAGAGAGAGAGAGAGAGAGAGAGAGAGAGAGAGAGAGAGAGAGAGAGAAAGAAAAAAAAGGAAAAGAGGAGGGGGCGAGCAAATGAGGCCACTCTGAGCGTGTGTGTGTGTGTGTGTTTTTGTGTGTGTGTGT
>CAAKHD010011704.1:101190-117137 GCA_901007705.1 Fistularia tabacaria
AAAAAAAAATATATTTTATATATATATATATATAAAATATATATATATATATATATATATATATATATATATATATATATAGAGAGAGAGAGAGAGAGAGAGAGAGACAGAGAGAGAGAGAGAGAGAGAGAGAGAGAGAAAGAGAAGACTCATGGATGGAGTAAGAGAGGATATGAAGTGTGAGAGAGGAGGATACAGAGAATCGGGATATATATATATCCCGAGGATACAGAGAATCGGGATATATATATATCCTGATTCTCTGTATCCTCCTCTCTCACACTAACTAACTTAATATCTTCTATCACTACGTCCATGAGCCTTCTCTTTGGTCTTCCTCTAGAACTCCTGCCTAGCAGCTCCCATTCCAGCATCCGTCTACCAATAAATTCACTATCTCCTCTGTACATGACCGAACCAGCTCAATCTGGCTTCTCTGACCTTCTCTCCAAAACATCTACCATGTGCTGTCCCTCTGATGGACTCAATCCTGATCCTACCCATCCTCGTCACTCCCAAAGAGAACTTCAACATCTTCATCTCTGATCTATATATATATGTATGTATATATGTATATGTGTGTGTATATATATATTTATATATATACATCAGAGATCAAGATGCTGAAGTTCTGTGCAGCGAAACAAATATATATATATATATATATATATAGGATCAGCAGGAAATATAAACAACACAGGCATTTATTTGCAATATTTGCTTCTTCATTTCGCTGCACACAACTGTCATTCTGGAGAAAATCACGAGCGGAACCTTACACCACAGCATGTCAGCAGCCATTAAAGAAACTGTCTCATGTTGCAGGGGAGGAAGCTGATTCTACGGCCATGTGCCCAGCTGTAAATATCTCCTTATGCATGAATGCTTTAATGCATATGACAGTATGGGTCCAGCAGGATGGTTAATTACCAGGTCCTAACGTGCACCTTGACCCAAGAAAGTAGACTCACCTTTCACACCTCGCAAGCACCCCTTCAGATGGACATATAAGCTCATTCACATTAGCGTCTGCCATTCATTCCATTAGCAAGAAAATATATTTACTGCCAACTCATTCAGACAGGGTAAGCTGCTGCTACTGATGATGATAATGATTATTATTATTTATTATCATTCATCATAAATTGTCATTACTGTTTTATTATTATTATTATTGTCATTGTTATCATCATTATTATTGAGTTATTTATTTCATATCTAATGGTCTATGAGCAAGAATTACAGCCCTGATTTCCTTGAGCTGGTCTGAAACTATGACCCATCAAAGAGGTATTTTCATGCTTCAAACACTCTGGGCCAAGGCCTAAGTTGAGCTGGATCAAATCATCCTTTTTTGCCTGGCCTGTCAACTTTTGACAAATTGTAAACATCCGACATGCATTAAAATTCTTATTACATTTTATAATAAAAATAGGAGGACTTCTTGTCCAGGATATAAACTGAGTTCGGGTCCTTGGAAACATTTAGTTTTTACCAAAAAGTCAAAAAAACATGTCTAATTCGATGCCAGTAGATGTATCTAGAGGAAAAACGTGGTTCTGCTGTTGTAGTATAGATTTAGTTGATAAGCCCATTTCATCCTTGAGGATAAAGTAAGATTTTCCAGATTCAAATAAATTTCGTAAGCCATGGCGTAATTTTAAAATTTGTGACAAATAGACAATATACTGTACAGTAACCTCTGATCATATTAAGAGCTGGTCATATTCATTCACCCCCCCCCACCCACACACATGCTAAAGATGGAGGATGCCACAAAGGGCGCTAACCTGCTAATTCTAAGCAAGTGGGAGTTCATTGTCTTACTCAAGGACATTTTAACTACTCCAACTTTAACACAGGATTGAACCACTAACCTTCTGATCATTCACAGGCCTGTCAGCTTAAGTGCTTTGATATGGAATGCAAGCACAATAAACACACTTTGGAGCTGAGTTGCCTTTTGAGTGCTACCATAGGAACCCTGTCTGCGTTTGTTTGACTGTCAGTTCTAACGGCAACACATAAATTCATTGTCTCACACACTTAAAGTCACAGCTCGCGTCTTACATTCCATGCAGAATATATTGGATTCATGAATGCAGTCTGCAGAGAAGGAGAGAGGGAGTGAGAGAGAGAGAGAGAGAGAGAGAGAGAGAGAGAAAGAGAGAAAGAGAGGGATTTGCTGGCTCACTCTGAAGGTCAGAGAAAGTATCAGTAACAGGAAGTTGCCAGCTGCTAGGTCGAGTACAGTTTATGAATAATGAACAGTAATGAATGGCCGTGCTGAGTGACACCTGGTCACACATGGGTCAAGCACATGTATACATACAATGTATACACCGGATCAAGGTTATTCAAAGTTACTGCATAACATCCACATTTATACACATACAACACACATAATTAGAAGAGAAAGTCACAAGAGTTGTATTTATTTTCATACTTTTATTTAGCAGAAACATGCTCCCTTTAGGCAGCATGCATTATGGGATCCAGTTTAAAATACGGTGCAAAGACATTAGATAATTTCCAGTTTACTGTCTACTTGCAACATAATTTGGGTCAACATTGACACTCCACAATGTTGTAAATTATGCAGAGTTACATCAAACAAATCATTATGGCCTTATAACCCCCCCATCGAATAATATCAAAAAATGTAGTTATCACTATGCTAGTTAGATTGAATCTCATCGGGGAAAATATTTTCATGTGTACTTCAGAGGCTGATAATGGGACAGTTCAGATGTCTTGCCTCATGACTCTTTTTCTCCTTGCTGTGATAGTTTAAAAGCTCTGTCTGTGTGGTAAATGGGTAATCTCAGCTGACTCTTTATCGTGCATGGTTATCTGATTTTCCCAGTGTAATAAAAGCTAAACAGATGACTGTCCGAGACTTATGTAAAGCTCGAGCCCTTTGCAGAACCCAGTGAGACACACTGGACGCGGCAGGTCTCACTGAGGTGGCATTTCCCAGTCCAGTTTTGTTGTTTGTGCCTCCACTTTACTTCATTTCATATCAGTCATCCAGTTGTGCTTCCTTCTGACCGCCCACATCCCATCTCACACACACTATAGGTACAAAACCTCATACGGCAAGATCAAAACAACCATCACACAGGCAACTAAAGCCAATAGCAAATGCCACATATTGTTACCGCCAGATTCTCGGGAGAGGGGGCTGGTAATTTCCTGCAGCAGATGACCAAGAGCATGACATGAAAGTGGCCGACGTGTTTTGGGAAGCTTTGCAGACTCTTTTTGTGTTGTAGGCCACCAGGCCACAAGTTTTAAAATCAGCAAAAACACAACCCATTTATGTCCTCTTGATGTAAATGCTCCACAGGCAGATTAACAGCGCTGACATTTTATTCCCTCTCATGTATGTTGATGCTGTTAGAGTTTAAGTCACCTTGCCTTGAGAGTCATAATAAACAGCTGTTAAGTTTTAGATATGCGGTAAAAGTTGGTCAAGTACTTCTGGGTTCGTTGCAAAACAGGAGATGTGCCCTCTCCCAGGTTGGTAGGTTCCGGTTTCAAATTCCCAGCCAATCACAGCAGCAATTGTGGTTCCATTTTGAGATGCGATCTTTTTCTGACAACACATTATCTGTACCCCACAGTGCCACTCCTGACGGGTGTAAGATATTGTCATACTGGTCCAGTATAGCAGTGCTCTCTCAATGTCTGGTTGTCGTACAGTTGTGAAACACCTGTATAACACTAGCTGGATGCCAGGCCGGCGTCATGATTACTCCAAGCGAGGATGCCAAAAGCGCATCTTTAATCAGGATCATCCTTTCACATGTTTTTTGTTTATTTCAGTCTTTGTAATGTCAATCGCAGAATACAATACCTAATACAATTTTTTGTAGTTGTAGAATTCTATATGAATTCATGTTATTAATCTTATTGTCATCCGCTTGTCCGACTTTACTACTATTCTGTCATTTTAAGCTGCAAGGTCAATCATGTGAACCTCTTAAAATATTTTTGAAAATATGTTGTCACCCCCCCTCTTCAGCATCCCTCTCTCTAAGCGCTTTGTAGACATTGAGTTGAGCTCTGAAAATGCTGCGCACACCAATGGACTTGACCAATGGATTTCCTTTGTTTAAGGAGTACTATGTACACATTCACACAAAAACAGTTTTATTTTTTATAGGCAGCAGTAGCATATGTAGTAAATTCTATTACAACATGACCCGAGCTGGTGAAACCCCTATAGAAACCTACTGTGTCAAGTATAATCTCCACTGTGTTTGTTTCCTCACACAGGGAGTTACTCTTACACCTTAGTTGTTATCAAAGGATTTAAAGAAATTCTCCCCGAAAGTCTTAAGACCTGTTCATGTGCAGAATACACACTGCCAGGTAGCAATGGACGCTTTACATAATTCAAATAAACTCCAAACAATATCCGGAGGATGCAGTTCTTATTTACCTGAGTTGGACTCTCATACACAGTGCAAGAATTATCGGTACACTCTTGGTACCGATAATCCCTCACCCTCACCCTCTCTTCAGAGCGCCTCCTGGTGGAAGCGCTCTGATGAGAGGGTGTATCGACTGGGTAGGACATGATACAGAATATTTGCCAGACTCGTGCAGCTGCTTTGCCTGTCTTGTATTTGCCCGCTGATTTGAGTAGAGGCTCTCACTGATTTTGGCTTTTGAACATTTGAACTCAATCAATTTTTTGGGTCTTTTCTGGATCTTTGAATAATCTTTTTTTTCTTAAGCTTTAAAAGAAATATAACCTCTCTGGGCAATGACGCTCTCTTCACACACAGGAAGTCTCATGATATGAGAATGTATAGTATAGGAATAAGTACTATGCATAGTATATTCCATAAGTATATTGCCTTACCTGTACAATCATGCTGCTCTTGGGTAAGTGGGTTCAGTTGGTTCTACACTCCTAATCTGTGGCTGCACCTGATCGGACAAGTACTTTATGGCACCATGACAATCACTTTCTCTCAAATAACTAGAAAAAGATCTGATTTTTTTTTCTTTTTCTGATATTAGCCATAGAGACATGGTTTGTTTATTTCACCCATATTCCAACCCTTGACACATTTTTCATTTGTGGCATTCTTTGGGGTAAGTTGACCAAAGATCCTTTTGTCCTTATTATCAGTGCTTTATCCTGCATCTTCATCAATTTTTAAGAGTGTAGTTAGTGCCAAGGTTGTCAGAGAGGTTTCTTTGACAGTCCTATGAACACCACAGTCCTTGGTTTCACAGAAGATACTTATCTGGGCAAGAGGTCATTTGTCGATATAAATAAGGAGGACATTTCTGCACATTTTACAGAAAATATTAGTCTTCGTACCACGTAAGGAAACATTGTGTTTATGTGTTTGAATGTGTGTGTGTGTGAGGAAAAATTCAACTTTGAAAACTGGAAAGTCCCATTTAAATCAACCCAAGCTACCCTAAATCTGTAAATGTATCTATCTCATTTTTTTCTCAACCCCAAATCTCCACCCAAATTGCCATTTTCCGAGAAGGAAATTGCCATGACAAAACTTGAAAAATATAACGCTTCTTTGAAAGAAAAGCAAATAAGGAAACTAATACTCAGTTGCGATCCCTTAAATTATGTCATCGACTTACAGCTAAAGATTCATTCACTGAACTACTTAACATAAGGTTAACCAATACAACTGCATTTATTTTCTTGCTGCATATCACCATAAAATCAAGATAATCATTTTCCGTCAGTTTTTTCTTTTCATACTATCTTTATGAGTAATAAGATTAGTTTAGATCGAATCTTATTGTCGTTACACATGTACAAGTACAAGGTAATGAAATGCATTTCAGCATCTAACCAGAAGTCCAAAAAACAGTAAGCATAGGATTTGTCTTTGACAAATCATATCATATAAACCGCAGAACATGTTTTTTAGGAAGAAAATCTTTTTTTTTTACCAATTTTTCAGGAAAAGGGCGTGAGCAACTTTTGCTTACTTTTTTAATGTTTTTTCTGTTCTTTCATATTGACCAGTTGTAATAAATCAAGTTGTGCCTTGCTCATAACTCTGCTGTTAAGCACTTAGAGCAAAAAAATAAATAAAGGATGATGTTATTGTACAATGAGTGAAAGGAGTCTATGACTCTGTTTTTATACATTAACATCATTACTGGCTGGTGATGCTGAACATTCACCGGGCTCTGCTGCTGAACATCTGTGCAAGCTATATCGCTTCCTCTGACATGAAATCGATTTAAACTGACTCCATATGTCTGAAACTTATCGTTTACATACAGCACTGGTTTATCTGTGAAAGACAAATAGATCCTTTAGCGTGGGAGGAGCAGAGGCAGCTCTGGCCAAGCTCAACCTGCCATCAGATAAATGCCAATCAGCTTCATTGATCCGTTCCACTTTAAAGTGCCCAAAACAACGCTCTGTTTTGTGCATCTCTCAGCATGGCTACACGGCTACATGAAAGACAGTCGGGGTCTTATGTCGGAGAGACCCTTTGCATGGGGCAGATCATGACATGAAAGGAATTTCGGCCCATATGAGACAAAAATTTCACTTTGTCATTATTGAAACTTTCAAGTAATTTGTGATTCGTACAAAATAAACATTTTCCATTGAAAAATGTGCCCATGAGGTTACAATGGATAAAAAGCATTACATTATAGTTTTGTTTTTATACAAGCCACACCCTTGTGGACCACAATAGGTCTCTGGGGGTGTGGGGTTGTTTGCTCAAGGGATGTGAATTTAAGCTATGATGTTCTCATGCAGCCCATCCATCCACTTTCTACTGCGCATCCTACTCAGGGTTGCGGGGAATGCAGGAGCCTATCCCAACTGCCATTGGGCAAGAGGCAGGGTACAGCCTGGACTGGTCACCAGTCAATCGCAGGGCCACATAAACAGACAGAGAACCATTCACTCTCTCATTCACACCTCTGGGCAAATTTTCCAATTAACCTGCTGCATGTTTTTTGGACATGAAGACTCGGGGGGAAACCCACACAGAACTAGGGAGAAAATGCAAACTCCACACTCAGAGGTCCCCCTGTCAAATTTGAACCAGGGACCTTCGTGCCGTGAGGCTAACCACTGCGCCTCCAAGCCTTTCACGCAGCCATCACAGATAAATAATATTTGTGTAGATGAAATATATGGAGGGCTCTGTGTTAAATTGCAAATGATAACGTTTATTGGTTAAAAAATATGACATTTTTTTGCACCATTGTACAATGTGTCCAGTGTGAAACAATGTTGCTGTAGTGACATCACAACCCCCTGCTTTTATTTACATCCTTGGATAAGAGAGGTCGCAGGCTGTTAGTTCACCTCCGGCCCAGAGGTCGGGGGTTAAAACACACAGGTAGATGAGAACAGGCTCCTCACCGAAGGCAGATCTAGTCCCAACGTTGTTGATGCTTTGTGTCAGAAGATGCTTTATGTTGTTGTGCGACTGCAGTCGTAATAAAAGGCTGCAGCAGAATGTTGAGTTCAGTTTTCATCCTGATCATCAATACGCCCACATTTTGTAGAACAGGATTTTGTCAAAATTATATTGCAAAAATCAAATTCACTCCTTTATCTTGAAATGAGACAGGAACACAAGGCCTGACAGAAGTGCACTGTCAACACTTTATTTTATTTTTTGCCACTATTCTCAATAATTGTATTCATGTAAGGTCTTTACTCAAGATTACACTATGGAAAAAGGTGTTTCCTGGTATAAACCAAACGTGTGATCTTATTCAATGATGAGATTTTTCAAAAAGAGCCTGAAAATCAACTATTGCATATGAAATATCAGGGCAGGTTGATCTACAGTGCACAAATTAATATGACAAATAATAAAGACAAAATAGAATCAAAAAATGTTCAACATTAACCTCAAAACTACTGAAATTAGTGAACCTTTATGAGTATAGTTGCTCATGTCTGACAATGACAAATTTCTTATTTTAGCTCTTCTTCTGAATCAACCTGCAGGACAACCTGAGAAATAGCTCAAAGTGAGATATTTGAAAAACAGTCAGTCACATAATACTTTATCTAATTTAGTTATTTATTGAATATTTACCATCTAGACTCATTTATTGAAATGTGAATTGAGCAATGACAATGTGAACATACCAGATACCTTCGTGACTGAGTCAGTTTCAAATTCCCAATTTTAAACAAACTGTTTTGAATATAATGGTCTCTATTCATTCAACAATAGTCAAAAAGCATTTGCTCAGGATCATGGGGAACCAATAGAATTTGTTAAATCAGCTCAAATTAACAAACTAAATGCGTCATTGAGCTCAGCCAATCAGCTTCTATCACCAATCGTAGTTCATCAATGATCTCTCTTCATGCAGCCCGTGGTTTACAGAGAAGTTACATTTTATCAACAATGAAAGATGACTCCAGTTAATCAAATCTTGATACTTGTAAAAACATCAGGAGTAAACAACGCAAACTACATCATGAAAATGCAGTCAGTATTTTACTTCCAATGAGACCTGATGACGCAAAGATTTTGACATCCTCATTCTTTTTTCACAGGATGCATCCATTGCCCATCGCTTCCATCTGATGCGGGAAAAGCACCCTGAGAAGTTCAACAGCAGGTTGGAAAATTGCAAACTTCTAAACTTCTAAAGCTGCAAGAAGCAAAAAAGCAAAAATGGCATCCATCCCAACTGCCCATTCAAGGAGTATTGTTTTGTGATTTCACTTTTCAACCTCCGTAGACATCTTCGGAATCTGTGATGTTTCAATCCAGACAGTGATTTTCCAAAATCTATTTCTGCCATGAGCATGACAGTGTACTTAAATGCACCGTACAAGAGAGCCTTTGATGAGGTGAAATCAACAAGTGACTGACCTGCCTCGAGGACATTTCCACAATACAAACAAAACACTCTTTGATATGCTTGTTGCACATATGCTATGGGTTAAAGTACTCCGTGCCAATCGTCTCATGATTTAGATTTTTGACCTGGGATTGAGATTGTTTTGGCATGACTTGCAGAAATGGGGAGAATATTGCAGCAGAAATTTCTGCTCTTTCTACAGTTCAGTGAAACTCAAGTGCCATTGGGAGCCCAAAACAGCAAAATGCGAAATGTGAAGAATTTAATGCCATGTCTCTTGCAAGAAAGCATTGTTTAAGTTTTCATTGTGGTTAAGAGAGGATGAATCTTTGGTTAAAGTCACCAACACATATTTTGTTATTGGAATTGTAGATTGAGCTTTAACCTCTCACCAGTCAAAAAGACTGATGACCACTGCCTGAGTGTTTGAACACCGTTAGCAAAGAAAAAGTAATCACATTACCAGCCAATGAGCAAACACTTTTATCTCAAAACCCAACATCCCACTGAGGACCATCAATCAATAACTGGACAAAATCCGCCTGCCCGCTAAAATCAAAATACTGGCATAATTTGTTTTAACAATTTGACCAGAAAGCATATGCAATTCAACCAGGCGAGATCTATGTTTTCCATAAATGTCACGCATGAATCACATCCTATCCGGGCAGGTGGTACACATCACTCCCTGTCCAGCCCCAGCTGATGGAATTATTCATCATGTATCTGTCAAAATATCAATTCCACGTAAAGACATTTCCAGCTCACTTGGAAAAGTGAAATGCTGGGCCACTCATCCAGACTGTTACCAGCAGCTCGACAGGGGTGACGTTAATGGTTGCTCGTATCATTCTAATAGCAGAGAAGGTTTCATCAAATGACAGCCCATGGGGACGAGTGCATAGTAGTCCAATTAGCTGTTATGTAACCTTGCCTCCTATATTTCTATATTCTATGTATGTCAAAATTAAACCCTCTATGCGTCATACATTTCCCTAATTTCATTTTCTTGACAAGATCAAAAAGCTTCTTGGGGACATTATCCTCATATTGGAGCTTGTGACAGTCTTCTTCTCATATTCTGACCAGTATCAAAAAAGAGAAGAAGAAAATTTGAATAACATTCTCACTATGACATTGTGCTCCCTCATTGAAAATCCCTGAATCTATAAATATGCTAATGTTCTACTTCACTCACTGGGTGTATTTGAGTTCACTCTTCGCCACATGCAAGCGTGGGGGCTTCAAACCTGTCTAACCTGCAGAGATTTAAGTTGAGACTTCTTCTCTCTTCTTTCCTTGACCCCAGCTGACAGCACGACGAGGATTGGTAGGTGACAGCCATGTCACAGATCATCTCTTCCATCTCTACTGTTAACCAAATTATACATTTTGTAGCAACTGAAGAGAGGAAGAGTGAAGGAGGTGTCCTTCTTCTTGCCAAAAACCTGGAATGAGATACATGATTATAAGTTGGAGTCATATATCAGTTAAAGTAAATTCAAAGACAAAAGAAATACTCCTATGACATGTAAGCTGAAGCTGCTCCTCAAATTGGCTTTAGTCTCCTAAAGCTGAATGAGTTTTTCTCGATGGCTGCTGAAGAGCATTGGCTCTGAAATGAGCCTTTATGATAGTTTCCTTCACTACTGTGTCAATCTCCTTCTCTTTCAAAGCCATTTGGGTGTTGAACTCCCTCATTGACTGCTTGACAGCAGAGTTGTGCTTCAATTCTGAGTCTTCCAACTCCAGTTTGAGCCTTTTTTTTACTCTCTTCCCAGAGTTCCTTCTTCATGATATATAGGTCCATGTTCCTTCCTTAGTTATCTCACATCTTTGACCAGCTACAGTAGTAGCATAGCTGATTCCAGAACAGGGATGCGGATTGATTCCATATTTATGGGTGGATGATGGTGAGTCTATGTTACCATAACTGGGTCAGTAAGGATTTTGACTTGTCACTTGACGAAATTAGTGATGTCGATGAAAGTGGCTCTCTGGCCGTGCCTTTCTTTTAGTTCATAGGCTTGGCTCCTCCACTTGTCCCTGAATTTGTATGGCAACTTCCCCACAGTGATCAACATGTTGGTAGGCAGGCCTAGCTCATGCAGTGATAGCACCTCTTCCATGGCATTGCAGCAGCCTTGACGGAAAATGCTGTTATCTTGGAAAGCTTCACATTGTCAGCTATGATGGGAGACCATGAAAGAGCTATATCGATAAATCCAGATGCAACCTTCTGTAGATCTCCAAACTCCTCCTCTAATAAAGCCTTGGCTTTATCATATCCCATCTCAGGATCAAGATGATGGCAGCTTCTTATCAGGTCCTGAGGATGGTCTTGAGTGTGTTGTTCCGGAAATAGAGCCTGTCACTGTGCCTTCAGTGTTCCTCTCCATAGTGTTTTCAAACTTTTTCATAAATGCTTGATATTACAGCATATTGCAATCAAAATCTGGTACCTCTCTTCTTGGCAAAGATGAGAGGCACTGCTGCTGTACCAATAGTACAGTTATTTCATATCGCCAAGCTGCTTTGATCCTTATTCTCTGAACTGGCATTTGGTTTGAAACATATCCATATTGGGCTTGAATATTGTGATGCACTGAAAGCTGAGGTACCATATTGATATGGAGTGGGCTATATTTGTGTCATTTGGCCGGGTTCCTGTGTCCAATTGGCCACGGGATTTCATTTCCTGACATAGGTGATACAAATGGATTGGCCAATGCATTGAGGTCAAGTATTTCCTCTTTCAAATTGGAGTTCATTCCATCTGAATGTCTTGACTTGGAGGTTCTCCCACTCACAGTTTCTGAATTTGAGATGCTGTCTTCTAGTATGACATCATCTTGCAAGGCATCAGTGTCAACTAATGGAGGATGTGTTTACCAGGGACCACCAGCCATAAGTGCGGCTGAATGCTGATGATTCATTTCATCACTTGAAAGGCCAACATGCTTTCTCGCTTTCCCATTCAGTTTTCAAACTTCTACAATGATTTGTGCATTTCACAGCAGTAAAGTAATTTCCTTCCAACAAACATCACATTTACATCACAGCGCATCGCCAGACAGAATGGACATTCTTATTGCCAGCATGGAGCAGCAAAATAAAGTCAGAGAAATGTGAGAGCACTCAGGGAAAACAACGACCAACCAGTAACCAGTAACTCATCCCAAAATTGACAAAACAACAGCTCAGAGTAGACCATGATCCTTCCATGGCTTACTTCCACGGTTGTGCTGACGCATAGGCACATACACTTTCCTTGGCTTTACCTACCTACCTCAATATAGGCTATAAAATACCTACTTCCTCATTCAAGGCTTCGTTAAGATGGCCCAGATTCCCTCAGCTCTAGTTTGATCTTTGATCCAGTGCACTTTGATGTGGTCCAATGCTGTTTTGTGTTGACAAAATGTAGCAACTGAAGGAAGTGTCAAGTCGCTGAGAGGCTGAGAAGGGTCTTGTAAATCGTACGATGCGGTACCAAAAGATTCATTGAGCTTAAAGATATCCGTTTCATAGATTTAATACAGAAAAAAGATAAACTCAAGATGACGTGCAGAGTATAATATCAGAGTAAATAACAGTGATTAGAATGTATATTTTGTGATTAACAAAAAGTACAGCCACCTACTCACTCCTCTCTTACCTCACAGGGAGGTTTACATAATCAAGAGTACGTCATCGTGACCAATAAATCTATCTATATAAAGAGTAACAAAGACAAGATAACAATAATATTAACAAACATAACAATAATCAATATCAGTTCATTATTTTCATTATCCATACTTCAGTTCATGGCTCTAACACATTGATTAACATGTTGATCATCGAACCCCTTAACAAGTCTTAAAATGTGTTGATAACCCAAAATATTTCAGCTTTTTTTCTTTTCAAATCCTCACCTGTTGGGATTAACCCAATAGTGATAGCTTACATGATCAAGCTGACAACCAAAAACAATTTCAGGGTATTTCTCCCTAAAGGGACAATTAATTTCGAGGAGTGAATTTGATCTTCTTTTCCTTTCGCCTTTTCCCTTCAGGGGTTGCTACAGCTAATCAACCATCTCCATCTAATCCTATTCTCTGTATCCTCCTCTCTCACACCAACTAACTCCATATCTTCTCTCACTATGTCCATAAATCTTCTCTTTGGTGAGGAGTGAATTTGATGATAATGTTAAAATGCGTGAATAATGTTTCACTGGAATGCCTGTTAAAAAAAACAAACTTGTGGCAATTCCGCCATTAGCTGATGGACGATTATCCAACTGACCGCCATTAAAACCTGTCATTGGAGCACTGCCCAGCTGCGATGTAAGCAAAGGAGAGAATAATTCAGCAACAGAGAGATGTCGCCTAAAAATTTGGCCTATCAATGCTTCATTTTCCCATTCTAAAGAGACGTCAACTGAATATGACAGATATAAATTATTCATTCATCATATTAATAGAGCTGTTTATGTGATTTCTGATCATTGCTTGAAAAAATTAATATTTCTTTTAATTAAGAATTGTGATTAAAAATGACCAGATTCCATGCAGACACATAAACAAATACCCCTAAAAATATTTAGGTTATTCATTCATTCATTATCCAATTTCAAGTACTTAGGGTCAACAGTCCAGAGTAACGGAGAGTGTGGAAAAGAGGTTAAGAAATGAGTTCAAGCAGGTTGGAATGAATGGAGAAAAGTTTCAGGGGTACTATGTGATAGAAGAATGTCAGCCAAAATGAAAGGAAAGGTGTACAAGACAGCAGTGAGACCAGCAATGCTGTATGGTTTGGAGACAGTGGCATTGAAGAAAAGACAGGAGGCAGAGCTGGAGGTGGTAGAGATTAAGACGTTGAGGTTCTCTTTGGGAGTGACGGGGATGGATAGGATCAGGAATGAGTCCTCCCTCAGGGGGACAGCACATGGTAGATGTTTTGGAGAGAAGGTCAGAGAAGCCAGACTGAGATGGTTTGGTCATGAGCAGAGGAGGGATGGAGAGCATATTGGTAGACGAATGCTGGAATAGGAGATGCCAGCCTTCTGGCTGAGAGTTGCGACCCAAACCTTATCATAAAACTCAGAGTCAATTTGAAATCTGAAAAAGATCCAATGGATAATAGATTTTTTTCTTTTTACTGGCAGTTTCACTTCTTTAGCATAAAGTTAAAGCTAAGTCGACAGTAAAATCTCAGAAATGGGAAATTACATCAGGGACACAAAGTAAGGTTTGTGAAAAGATTGATGAAATGGAAAAGGGTGAAGAAATACAATTAACCATCTAAATAAAAAAGATCCAACTCAATAATAGGAAAGAAATGTGTTACGTTGTCTCAGGTCGCCCTTGGGGTTTTAAGCCACACAAGGCTTGATTATTGCCTGTGGGTGCTGGTGTGCCGGTGTCATATTTCTTCCTTACTACAACAAAAATACCCTCCAGTGAGATTCTTCTCTTCTCAATGTACAGCACATATGAGGAACTTGGATGTCTTTCATGATGGTTGGCTGAGATTGATTTCCAGTTCACCAGCAGGTGGACAGGGGGAGGAAGGAGGCTGAAATCTGAGTGACTCGAATTGAGGCTCGAGGAAGACGAGCAGAGGGGCTAGAAAACATGCAATGACAGACAATATATTTATGGGCGATGTGAGGCACAAGTATTTCTTTCAAAGTTTGAATACTGTCCTTCAGAGTGAGTTGGCTTGGGAGATACACTAGACTCCATCTCCATTATCTACAGCTTTCAGGAAAAAGAAAAGAAAACTGCAGTGTGCTCCCTTTTGTTTTCATAAATCCTGCCTCTCCCACACAGCACAAACAGCAAACAGTGGGACAGCATGCAAAACTTTATATCCAGAAAGTTGTTGTTTACATTCTCTATTGCCACACAGTCCCCACACAAATTATTTACAAAAAGACAAGGCGTGTTTTCCTCCTCTCTGATGGTTTGGTGTGGAGCAAGTAAATTATTAAATGTGGGAAGTTAATTGTTGGCAAATATAGCTCTTTTGATACATTGAGTCTGTATTCTTAAGATCCGTGAAATCTTAAAATGAAATGTGGACCGAGGGCATGATGCCACTGGATTGTACATACGGGTTAGATAGAGTACCCGTTGAACCAGAGAAAAGACTTATCTCACTTATCTAAATTATAAAAAATTGCAAAAAATGTAATCCTTCGGCTGTTTGTTACTAGTTATATTCATGATATGCAGCACTGTGGTTCCCTTAAGTGAGCTTTAAGAAGTGCAAAACCTCTAAACATGTTCAAAGGTATAATATACATGTTTTTTTTTTCTCAGCATGCTTGGGATTGACCATAGAACCCCTTTATCACGAGTCACGGATCAATGTCGTATTTTTAGCTCATATTTAATGCTGACAACGAGCAGGCTGCTGCTCTTCCCCGCCACACTTGGATTGCATCCAACCAATGAGAAAGAAGGACAGTTTGCTTGTTTACGCTTTGAAATTCAATAATTAATGGCAGAGACTCCATCTTCAGTCCCATACTTATTTCCAGCCTCACAGGCAGAAGGAAGAGATGGTGGTAAAGATAAAATAAAGAAACTCCGTCTCCCTTCCCCCCTGTCATACATTAAACAGCAACCATAGTACAAAGATGTAAAGCATTTATGGAAACAAGAAGCTGGGATTCTTTGAAACAAATAAAATAAAATTGAAACCTCAAGACCTTATTGCTTCAGTTTTACTGCCTGATGATTGCTGTTTCTGAGCCCTTCGTGGCTCAGCTCCAAGCAAAAATGCTCACAAAACATGAACTGACACCCACCCACTCTCAAAATAACAGTCTAATCTACACTATTTACAGTAAGCCAGCACTGGGGGGGGTTATTGTTTTTTTCTGTGAATTTTCTTTTTCCCTGCTTTCACAGAGCACTAGGCAGCTGATAGACAACTACAACTGTTCTATTGTAGGCTGACTGATAGCTTGGCAGGTTCCATCCTCTTTACAGCAGATTTAATTGAAAGGAGTCATTGTGGGGAACAAGCAGTTTTTCTCTGTGTGACAAGATGATCGATCCCCCCCCCCCCCCCCCCTCTCTCGAAGATAGATGGTG